>VYZX01032810.1:141783-262820 GCA_013401335.1 Brachypteracias leptosomus | reverse complement strand
AGGGCCCGGCAGCCGCTTCCTCAGAACCGGGAGCCGCCGCTGAGGACGGGGGGGTCCGCGGGTGCCCCTGGCTCTGCTGGCGCCGGGCCCAGCCCCGCCGAGCCGGGCCTGAGGTGAAGGGGGAAGCGCGGGAAGCGGCGCGAGCGCTGCGGGGTCCCTCTGAGGGGAGCGGGAGCGGCCGCGGGGCCCGCCCTGAGGTGAGGGGGGGACGCGCCGTTGGCGGCCCCGTGAGGGAGGGAGCGGGAGCCCGTGTCCCGGCTCGGCCCTTCCCTCCCCGCCGCGGAGGAGGCGGGCGAGCCGGGAGGGAGCGTTTCCCCGCGGAGAAGCGGCGCGGTTGCGGGAGGGGGGGAACGTTTTCCTTCCTTCCCCCGGCAGGGATCGCCGCGGCCGCCGCCACAGCCCTGAGGGGCGGGCGGGAGGCCGCGGCCCCGTTGTCCCTGCCCAGGGGAGGCCGCTCCCTGTCCCCACCGCGGGTCACCCCGGCCGCCCCTTCTCCTGCCCCGGGGGCATCGCGTCCCTCCCGGCAGCCCGAAAATGTCCGGGGTCCCGGTGCTGTCCTCCCGCCGGGGCTGGGGGTCGGGGCCGCTCGGCTTGCGTGGGGCTCTGCGGTTTGCGTTGCTGTTGTAAGTCGGGTGTGAGTCTTATTTCCACTTTCTCTTTCTGTTGTTGTTGTTTGATTGATTTTTTTATTTTTTTTTTACACTCTAGGATGCTGCCTGCTCTAGGCTTTGGATGGCTTAATGAAGCAGCTTGACCACCTCATGCACTGAAGTGTGAGGATGTAGTGAGTTGTCATTTGCATCCCACTGCACTTGTATATCTCATTTTTCTGTCCTGTTGGTGATCGCTTTTATCCACCAAGCTTTTTAAGCAGAGATCTTCAGTTCTCTGCCTAACATGTATTAGGGTAACTTCTCAAGGTGCTGCTCAAAATGGAGTGTTTGTACAAAAGTAGCTGATTTCCACGTTCTCTGGCTTAGCCCTAGGCAGAACCCCACGCAGGTATTATGTGCTTTCTTTTCAGGCTACCTGTTGACTCCATTATTAGCTTTTAAACCTGGATCATATTATAAAAGCCCCAGCTCTCTAGTCACTCTAAAATATTTATTGGCTTGTTAAATGGAGCTACATCTGCTGTCGTGAAGCCAAGATTTGTTTTAGGGTTCTGTCACAGGACTCTAGTGTTCTTTAGCACAAGACATTATAAAGCTAATTTTACCATAGTTCCTTAAGAAAAGGGATAATAAAAAAAAGTGTAGTCC
Source organism: Brachypteracias leptosomus (assembly GCA_013401335.1). Classification (NCBI taxonomy): domain Eukaryota; kingdom Metazoa; phylum Chordata; class Aves; order Coraciiformes; family Brachypteraciidae; genus Brachypteracias; species Brachypteracias leptosomus. The sequence continues at coordinate 261,558 of VYZX01032810.1, read as the reverse complement.
TCATTCGGAACAGGCTTTGTTCCTTTGAAGCATTAAAGGATTTCTAAACACCCTCATTAACTACAGCACTTGAATATTTTCTGTATGATCAGCTGTGAAAAAGGTTAGCTTGGACATGTTAAAGCTTAATGAAGATTGTTTGCAGTCCATTAAGAGGAACGAGTACAGCAGGATAACTCGTTGATGTCTCATAGTACAAGCCCAAAAAGGACATTCACTGATACTGGGAAAGTGGGAATTGGAAAAATAGGAGGTGGAAGTCCTTCAAACCGTGTAATTAGGATGGAACTGGCTGCCAGAGGAATCACACAGCACCATTCAGGGAGATACTGGTGTGAGTACCATGGCCTGGTGCCTTCATAGCCAACGCCAAAAACCCATTTAGATGGGGGATTAAATGACTCAGGGTTCAGACTAATCTTTATGGGGACGAGAACTGTACTTTGCTCTGCTGCAGAACATTAAAATGTGTCTTCCACAGTGGTCTCCTCGAGTTACCAGGTTCTAAGAGGGTGCTGGGCTGGTGGAACTGGGACCTCTTGGGTGGGAATGTGTAAAATGGCCTAGTTATAAACATCCCTGCTTATTGTAGGGGATTGGACTTGATGACCTTGGGAGGTCCCTTCCCACCCAAACCATTCTATGATTCTATATTTATATTGCAAAGGATTTTCTGGATCATTTGGGGGTGGGGGTTTTCCTTTAAGTTCTCTCCAGTATTTCAGCCTCCTCCTTGCAGGTACCACTGGGTACTCTGAGCACAGAGGCTCAATCTTGTTTATTTTGCCGAAGTGAGAACAAAACGTGATGTGACTGAGCAATGATTGTTGTATGAACTGGGGTTATATTTTTTTAAATTGCCCGTTTCCAGCATTATTTGTTTCTTGTGCTTCTCTGGAGGGAATAGATGTAGTTTAGGAGGTAAAACAGAACCAAGCACTCGACTGAGAGCAGCCACCAGGCTGTGCTTGCTCCTCATGCCCAGACGTCTGTGATCCAATCTGGCCATCCAGGAGCAGCCACACACTTGCTGTTCTCACTGCTGACACCCCAGCTGACAGGAGCCGGGGCTCAGATGGTCCCTCATCCCCCCAGGAACACAGGAGCACCCGTTTCAGGGAAACTCATGTGTTTGATCTAGCACAGCACATCACTTGGCATGGAACAGGGAGGGAAATGGGAGATGGGGGGAGAAATGCACCCCCAGAGGTTGGGAAGTTAAACTAGAGAGTGTCCATATTTGCAATCCCCTTGTGGCTACACAGGGACAGGTTGAGGAATTAGCTTTATGGTTTCTATGTTGGCACGAAGCTCTTGCATAAATATGATTTATTCTGGCTGGCTTGAAAATTGCACTGTGTTCTCAGGAATAGGTGTGTATGGAATCACAGAATGGTTTGGGCTGGAAGGGACCTTAAAGATCATCCAGTTTCAACCCATCCAGTCTGGTCTTGAACACATACCTGTATTTCTGTGCCTTGGGGAGGTGTAAGAACATCTGGACAGCTGTGAATGGTTCCTGTCCCTCGTGCAGCCAGCGTTGGTAACACACCAGGTCTGGAGCAAGCTGGGGTGTCTGTACTCACATTTTCTGTTGCTACCTGAAAACCCACAGTTTTAGGGTAATAAAATGTCAGGAGTTCAAATAAAATGTGGGCTGTTCTTGTGGCGTATGGAAATTGAAAGCACTTTTTTCCTGCTCTGCTGGGTAAGTGCAGGTATGTAAATTCTTTAATTGCTGGAAGAGTCTGGGGAAGGAGGGGACTCGTGGGGCAGAGGTGATTTCTCCACATACTCCCAGAACACACCACACGGGTGTTTGTTGGGGCAAATCCTCAGGAGTTTGGAGTAGGATGGTTTGCGTGCAAGGTGCCTCCTCATTAGTGGATGTCCCATGAAGTGACAGACGAAGACCTGGCTCCTCTTCCTCTCTCAGCCCTGAGGACCTTTGGCAGGCCACGGATTGAGCTGGGGGGAGATTTAATACTGAATTTTCTAATATTTTTGTGCAGAGGGGCTGCTCCTGTATCAGTGCTGAAGCCAAGCTGAGGTGCATCACAACAGCTGTAAAGTCCAGTCAGTATTTTGCATGCAAATCCTGCTGTGATTCACCAAAACCATCAAATGTCCTATTGCAAAAGAGGCTTACAAAAGAGCTTTTGTTCTGCAGGCTCTGGATTTTTCACTGCTTATGATTCTGCCTATATGAAAACATAAAGTGATAACATGTAATAAAATAACACCCCCCATTAGTTATTTACTGTTTTCATCTTGTCACTTCTTTCTCCCAAGTATTTTAAGCAGAATGTTCTTTGCAGCTCTTAAAATTGTGGGAAATGTGGTTATTTTTGCCTTGTTCTATACAGAGCCATGTTGTATCTTTCAGTGGGATACTGCCCATCATTTGTTTGCTCTCCCTGGTGTCTGAACTAGAACAGGTCCAGCAGTGAGCCCTGGCCTTGGTGGCATCCACAGAACTCTGAGGGAGCTTCAGCAGAGCCCAAGAACCTTCAGCACTGGGCAGTTGGGGCTGAGCAGAGTCAGTCACTCCTGGAGTGTTCCCTGGTGGTGCTGGATTTCTCACACGTGTTGAAATCCTCCTCCTTGGCAGCAGGTCCTCAGCCAGCCTGTTAATTGTTTTCCTTCTCTTCATTACAGAAGGGCTTGGAATGTCTGTCGTCAGGGCTGTGTGGAGGCTTTTCCCACCGGGCAGGATAAACACCCCTCTGATTTCACACGGGCTTGGAGGCTGAAGCAAATCATCAGCAGGGGAAACTTCAGTCTCCTTCTCTCCATCCCTTTTTGGAGAGAGAGAAAGGGACAGGAGAAGAAAGCAGCACAGAGAACATGAAGTGAATTCTGGTTGGGGTTTTTTTTTCCCCTCCTCAACAAGCTCAGTTTTTCCCAGCCCCACATTCCGTGTGTGTCTCCGAGGTCGTACTTGCATTTTAAACCGAAACCCAGATTGATTCTCTGATTTTTAACAACCTAATTGATGCGAGCTGGCTGTAAGGCAGTGACAGTTGCATAAGCTTTGAAAGTTCAGATCCCATTTGTATGCTAATGTCTCTTCAAGGCAGGTTTCTCTTCAGGGCTGGGCATAAAAACAAAGCCCTGCAATCGCTGGCTGATCAGGAGGGACTTGGGAATATGTATTTTCCCAGTTTATCCTTGGGCAAAATATTTTTGGCACTGGAGTGCTCATTTACACGGCCTGGGAGTGCTGCTGAGTGTGGCCTCGTGTAATTAGGGGCTTTAGAGTTGGGATATTTATGCGAAGTGAATAAAGGTGGTTTGTTCTCTTGTAATTTGGCACTGGAAATCTTCAGGAAATGGGACAATTGCAGGAATTCTCCTGCTCTTTGATATGGTATCAGCTCCTGGTGCTTGAGGAATTCAGTATTTGCCTGAACTTCCCCTCGCAGTTGTTCTATGGTAATTAGTTTATATCTGTACCTCTGCTGAAGCTGCAAAGTGGTGTTAGTCCTTAATTAAAAATCAGTAGAGATCACCCTGTTTAATGTGGGTAATTCACGATACATTCAAAGCGCTTCTTCCAGTGACTCTGCCCCACAGCCTGCACTTTATTTTTAATTAATTTCCCCATTTTTCTACTGGATCTTGTGTATCTGGGGTTTGCATCTTGTCCCTGAAGGAAACACCCCCATGTCTGCCCTTCTACCTTCACCCCAGGCACCCCCAGTCATGGTTGTGCTTCATTAACCCACCAGCTTTCACCATTCCAGGGAGTTTGGGAACTTTCACCATTCTGGGGAGTTTTGGAAACTGCAGGTTTCTGACCCCCAGGTGTTTCTGAACCCCAGTTTCACCCACCCCAGAACTCTGCTCTGCTGGTGGCACCAGCCTTTCCCCCACCCCAGCTGGAGCTCAGGGGCTCTCCTCTACCTCACCACAGGAGCCCCTGCTCAGTGACGGCTTGGGGCACTTGGCCATCACTTGTGAGGTGACCTGAAGCTCTGCCAAGTGTGGAGGGGAATCAGAAGAAAGGTTTGTTGGTCCCATTAGCTGCTGCAGGGTGGAGAAGATGGGGAGTGAGCTATAACCATCTCAGGAGCTTTGAGGAGTCCTGGGCAGGGCCACCCTGTGAAGATGCTCTGGTTGGTTTGTGACCCAGTCCCACCACATGTGAGAGCTGGTCTCACTTCATCTGGCTGGGGCTGGGGAGGCACGTGTGGAACATGTCAGTGTTTTGGGTGCTGCCATTTCCATGGCAACAGGAATTGGCTCCACGGCTCCAAAACTGCCTTGTGCAAACCTTGAAAGGTCCCTTCCAACCCAATCTGTTCTACAATTCCAAGCTAGACCAAGATTTGATTGTATCTCCCATCACGTTCCTGGGAAGGTGGCACTGGGCTGAGCCAGGGGACAGCCAGATCTATTGCAGCCCAACCTCAGCCTGTTCCTCGCTGGTTCCTTTGTTCCACCATCTCAGGAACTTGCTGAGCTCCAGCACAGCACTTACCAAAGGGCAGCTCATTTGTTGTAACTTCACCTCATGCACCTCCTCAGTAACTCTTTTGACCCAAAGTCTCCAAGGGGTGGAGGCAGCAGGTCCCAGCGAGTTTCTCCAGCTCTGCTGGGACCATGGAAGTGTCCAACACCTTCAGTCCTGTGAGGCCCTTGAGTTAAAGACTGAAAAAGTCAAAAATCAAAACACCAGGAGCCCCCCATACTTTAAACAACTTAATTTATTAGAACCCATAAATGTTGCTTTCATTAGAAGAATCAAGTTAACACCTAATTCAGGGTGAAATTACATTTTAAGACAAAAAAAAAATTTTGTAATGCTTAAATACAGTATTTACTGAAGGCTGCTATTCCTGGAACCCTGGGATGATTTATACTCGTGGCATTAGTGGTATCTGAGCAGGTTCAGCATCTTATTTTCACCCCACAGAACATCCCACCATGCAAAAGGCTCTTCCCTCCCCACCTCCCATGAGTGTGGAGCCTGAAACAGAGAAACCCCTTGAGATGCATCAACAGAATCTGAAATGTTTAAGACTGATCGGTAGAAGATCCCCCAAAAAATAAAAAATAAAAATAAAAATATTGGTATGACTGTTGAAAGTGATTTAAAAGGTTCAGTGACTTGGCATCAAGCAAACCTCAACCCAACCATTACTTCAACCCAGGACCTGAGAGAAAGGACAAAGGCCCCATCGTAGGCCCCAGGATTTCACAGTAGCCCTTTTGGAGGAGCAGGTTGGGTGAAGAACCTTCATCTCCACGGCTGGGGAGTAAGGGAATCACCTCCTGCCACTCACCAAGTGCCTGGACACAGAATCAGCTGAACTTACAGAAAATCCAAGCGTGGAAGGTGGCTCAGAGCTGGGCACCAAAGTGTTGGGAGTGCCAGGGACAGCACAGGATGGGCACGAGGCTGCTCCTCCATCAGGTTCCTCCCCGGTTCCTCACTCACACCTGCTCCAACACCTACCCCAGCATCTCCTACGAGCTGTGCTGAATTATTTGTATCACCTTTTAAAATAAGCTGGTTACTTGTCCTGGATGTAATAAATCATTACAATTATCTCGCCAGCTTCCAGCTCTAGCAGAGACTTGTCGCTGTATGTGAGGATGAGGATGAGGATGATGGTTCTTGCTCCCAAGGGCTGCCACAGCCTTTCCCAGGCTACATGAAGGAAGGAGCAGTTGTTTTAAGCATCCCATTTTCATTCTCAACTGATACCTCACCTGGAGAATGGTGGGAGGGGTGTTGCTGTAGAAAAGGAGTCCTTGGCTGTACACGGTCTCCACAGGGCGGTGGTTACAGGAGGTACAAACTGTACAAGTTCTTACAAAGTTCTCTAGAGTTGCAGAAACAGCTCAGCTTGTATTTATAGCATGTTTCTCACTGTAAAGGCTGTTACAGGTAAGGAACAGTCGAAGTGATTGGCTCAATGTAACAACAGGTTGTAGTTGGATACAGTCGGCGATAGTACAACTATGTACATATGTACAGAGCTGCTCTGAGTGTGGCTCCCTGGATGGAGCACGGTCCTTGCGTGGCCTTCTCAGCCTCCAAGAGACACTGCAGGGGGAGTGCTTGGGTCTTGCAGCCCCCTCGGGGCTCCTCAGCCCTCTCCCCCCTGCTCTCACAGCACGCCGGCGCCGAAACGGGGCTTCCCGTAATCCCCCAGCTCGTTCTGCAGGTCCCGCTCCTCGTCATCTGCAAGGGAAAGGCTCAGGTCAACCTGCTGAGGAGATGCTGGGATGTGCTCAGATCTATCTGCTGAGGAGATGCTGGGATGTGCTCACCCTGCACATGCTGCTGAGGCTGTGCCCACCTGGCCTCATCTGCTCGAGGCAATGAAGGTACCAGGGAGATCCCACAGGACACGCGTGGGCTGGGGCAGCACCTCTGGCTTTGCTGCAACCAGGCTTCAGCCCTTGGTTGGGTTATGAGAGGGCAGAACCAGCTGCAGCAGCTGCTGCAGTTTGAGAACCCTCCTGTCAAGATTTCACACCCTCCTGCCAAAACCCAGCTCCAAAGTCACCCGCTCCGGAGAGCTACGGTGCCACTTCTAACCCCTCCTAGAGTTAATACAGCAGAGGACTTCACCACAGCTGGGTGCCCCCCCCAGGCTGAGGGAGCAGTGATCCCACCTCCTCAGGTCCCCTACTAGGAGCACATGGATCTCAATTTCTCCAGTCCTCCACCATCCAGCCACCACAAAACCCCAGTGCCCAGCTTTGGGCATTTTCCTCTGATCATTTCAGCCCAAGGTCCCACATTTCTGGTGCCAACAGAACCAGTTCCACTCAATCCCTTGCTTGGCACACACCACACGCTTTGTTCTAGCCTGATTCAACCCCATGTGATGGTTTTCTAAGCATTTTTAGACACAAATTCAGGTTTTTCCCCCTTCCCTAAACAATTACAACCACCTTCCCTCCAATCCCCCCCAGTTCTACCTTCTCCTACCCCACAAACAAATTAGTGTGAAGAATAAAGCAACTAAAGTGTCACTTCTGTGATGCTGCTTCTGGAAGCCCCCTTGTCACACTGAGAAATCAACTTGTTAGGACAGAACTAAGACACCAGAACTAAGGGCTTGGAAAGTGAAGTCTGAGGTAGTAACCCAGGCTGCTCAGACTGTTCTTCAGGAATTGTCTTCCAGAAGTCACTCAGAAATCTTTGCTACCAGATATTGAACCCATTATCTGCACAGAGACACAGGGAGATGGAGCAGTGAAAAGATTTTCACCAAGTCCAAGTCTAGAGGCAGCAGAGCAGTGACCTGAGAGGAACCACAGCTGGGTGGGGGCAGCGCCACCAGCTCCTTTCAGTAACAGCTCTTGGTTTTCCAAACATCCCTGCACAGCAAGCTCCCCAAGCACAATCTCCATGGTATTTAACAACTCTCCACCAGTTGCAGCTGTAACACAGAATCCCAGCATGGTGGGGCTGGATCATCTGGAGATGATCTGGTCCAACCCCCCTGCTCTGGCAGCTCCCCCAGAGCAGGGGGCCCAGCAGCGTGTCCAGGCCCCTTTGGAATCTCTCCAGAGAAGGAGACTCCACAACCTCTCTGGGCAGCCTGGGCCAGGCTCCAACACCCTCACAACAAACAACTTGCTCCTCCTGCGCACATGGAACCTCCCCTTGTCCTGGCACTGGGCACCACTTCATTGATGGATGGTCCTGGTCCCTTCTTGTTCTTCTGGTCCAGGAGCCTCTGGCTACCACCCGACCCCCAGACACTCACACTGCACAGCTCAATGCACCCCCACAGCACTCAGGGGCTTTCATCAGCTCTTCCCATCAATTATCCCAATGAAATACCTCTGAAAAACCACCAGCTAAAAAACTTGCACTGCAAGGATCACAACCAGGGTGCCTGTAGAACTTCAGTTGGTTTCCAAAGGTATTTTAAAAGGAACTTCAAAGGTTTTCTTGTCCCCATTCTTTATTTCAGGCTCTCCTTAATTAGAACTGCTCTCTAATTTCACAGCCCCCTTTTCAGGCTGCAGACATGCAGACCTTCCAGAGAAGGTCACCCAAGGGCTGGATGGAGCAGGCAGCCAAGGTGGCAGGGACAGGGTGGAGAAGCAAGGAGAGGGGATGGTGACATGCAGGACAGGAGGTGGTGAATGTGCTCAGCTGGCACCAGAGCCAGGAGGCTGGAGCTTTGGTTAGCAGGGAAAACCAGGAGCCTGTTGAATCTGTGTGGAATGCACAGAAACTGGGATTGCTGATGGAGCAGGAGGGGGAGGAAAGCAGCAGGGCAAGAACTCTGCTTTGGTGTTTGGACATTGCTTCAGTAGCAACCGGGGTTAGACCCAGATCTGGGGCTTTGGACAAAGCCACTGCTGAAATTTGGGTTTTCCTAGAGGAAACTAGAATGGAACGAGATGATCTCTAAGGTCCCTTCCAACCCAAACCATTCTATGAGCTGGAGGGAGGCATCTGGAGCTCCTCACCAAGGGCTCCTGGAACCAATGGAGAGCACGGCCCATCAGCAAAGGTCACCTAAAGCTCCTTTGTTCTCCATCAGCACTAAAACCAGGGAGGCCTGACACAGATTCAACAGGGAAACCCAGCATGGGTTTTATGACAATGGGATGGAGACAAGGCCCAAGCTCACCTTGGACGTCTTCTTCTCCACCATCACCATCCTCTTCCTCATTGTAAGCCAGCTCAGCCTGTTTGTCTGCCTCGTACTCACCCACGTTACCATCATCCCCATTATAATCTGCCAGCTTAGACCCCTGCTGCGGGTCCACAGGGGACTCATTCTCATCAAAGAACCGGCCTGTGAAGTAGGCAAAGGAGCAAGTCAGAAGCAGAGAGGAAAGAAACAGGAAGGTTCTCACCAAAGGCAGGTGGCAGGTTAGGACAGTTGGGGTTTGAGGTGTCAGCTGGAGGAGAAAGGGGGGAGAGGGAGAGGACCTGGGCAGGGGGAGACCAGAGGGCTTGAGGACCCCTCTGTGCACAAGGATGTACTTGGTCCTTCAGCGTTTGGATCTCGTGCAGTCTGGTTGTCCTCAGCTCCACTCTGGAGAGAAGAACCCAATGAGCACCCCAACCAGCAGCTCCAGCTCTGGTCACCTACAGACACTGATTAAAGTTTCCTTGAAGTGCTGCAGAGCCCACGGGGGAAGTGTCTGTACCCCCAGTTTGTACCTGACCTGCATCTCTAGATAGCTTTATTTAACCACCTCATTAATTGGGCTTTACACCCTAGTAAGCTTTAACAGTTCTCAAAACATTCAGAACCCAGCATCTTTGTCTCCTAAAAAGAATTAAGAATAATTCCAGATATTGAAACAATGCACAACAGAAAATGAGAATTAGCTGGAGCTATGAGATGAGGAGCACACAAGGAAAGGTGAGTGGTGTGATGTGAAGTTCAGAGCTGGTGTTTAATGGGATACAAGGAGATCTGCTCGAGCCCAAGGCAGCTCAGGCTTAAAGAACCCAACACTGGGTCTGCAGAGGGTGTGGGTCTGGAGGATTATGTATAAATGGAAAAAAATAGGATTAAAGTGTGATACAAGCTTTACAGCCTGGGAAGGGGCTGAGGAACAGCCTGTGAGGCAGGTGGTGCAAGTAAACAGAGCAGGAAAACGAGATGATTGTGGCACCAGGATGGAAAAGGAGGTTGGGTTACAATGGAGAGGTGTAAAAATGAAATGATGAAAACAGTGAAAATGGTCACATGTAAAAATGGGGACAGGAACAAAACCATGAAGCTCATGTGGGAGGGGAGGAAGAGTCACATCTAGGGCAGCTCAGAGGGACAGAAACACAAGTTTCAGTTCTTCTCATAAAATAAACAAGAAGAAAGGATGATCTGGTTAGAAACCAGGAGTTTCACACATCAATCATTCCCTGCTCCTGAGCAACCCTTGTCTGGGGCCCTGGACGTGGCAGAAGAAGATGAAGAGGCAGCAGGATGTGAAACACAAGCCACTGATGGAATGAGCTCCACTCCCAGGGAACCCCAGCCTGGAGGAGCACCAGACACTGGGGCAAGTGCTGAGTAAATAGGGAGGAAAGGTTAAACATCAGGAAGAGCTCCCCGTGCACCCCACAGCCCCAGCACCACTTTGGCTGCTCCAGCCTCTGCTGTTTCAGCTCAAGCTCCTCCAAAGCTCAGAAGGTTGAGCACACAGACCTCAGCAGCTCTCCTTTGGGCTCCTGAGTGGCTTTGTGGACCTCACACCATAGAATCATTAAGGTTGGAAAAGACCTCCAGGATCATCAAGTCCAACCTTTGCCCAACATCTCCCTGACCCCCAGACCATGTCCCCAAGCCCCACATCTACTGGTTTGTTGAACCCCTCCAGGGATGGTGACTCCAGCCCCTCCCTGGGCAGCCTGGGCCAGTCCCTGACCACTCCTGCAGTAAAGAAGTGTCCCAAGAATCACTGGGGTCTGATTTCAGACTGATTTCTCTGTTAGTCACAGAATATTTAAGAGCCTGCTGGAGGTTAACACTTTTTCCCTGCAATTTCTCCAGGCTACAGAACCTCTAGTCAAGTTCTACAGCATGAAAAGGAACCACAACAACCCAACCCTAACAAAGGGAACTTCCCAAACTAACTCCTTTATGACAAAAATGAAGATTCCTGTTCCTGAGAGCAGCCCTTGCTTTCAGAATTCTCTTCATTGACCACTGAAACCAGCCCATGATCCCATTCCAGCAGAATTGCTCTTTCTGCACCACTGTTCAGGGGAGCCCCAGAATTAACACGTTTCTGGCAGGAGGCTGTGGAGCTCCTGCTTCCCTCCCAGTTCTCCTGCCTCTGGAGATGGTTGTTCTGATGTAATAACTTCTCAGCTTGGAGCACAGACAGATTTTAAACACAGAAACCAAAGCTTGAGTCAAAACTACTTAACTGTGAGTATAAAGAAATTTAAAGTTGAATATGTGGTAATTATATAAAGAAAAATCTTATTTGGATAAACAGACCAAGAGATGTTTCAGTTCCATGTTTTGGTTTTCAAATGTCCCTTCCCCACCCAAATACTAAACAATTGGAATTAGTTCTTTAAAAACAACCAAGTTAAGCTCTACCCAGTCAGTGTGTTCTGTGCTGATACTCAGGAGTGTCTCCACTGACACCATGAGGAACTTGTGTCAATGTAATCACAGAAAGGTTTGGGTTGGAAGAGATCAAGTCCAACCCTTAACCCATCCCTGCCAGGGCACCACTAACCCCTGGCCCTCAGCAGCACATCTCCACACCTTGGAAACCCCTCCAGGGATGGGGACTCCACCCCTGCCCTGCCCAGCCTGGCACAGCCCTTCACAGCCCGGACCACCAACAAATTGTTCCTCAGCTCCAACCTCAACCTCCTCCTGCTCTAATGGTTCCTCAGACAGACACCATCACAGGCAGAACACAAACTGATGTTCTTCATGCACTGAGGCCCAGGACATTGGCCAACTTACTTTGCTTCATCTTCTGCAGGTCACTCACTCTGCTCTTTGGGATTTTCAGGTGGTCTGTCTCTATCTTGTGCTCCTTCTGGCTTTCCACGTTCTCTTCAAAATTTAAGTGCTGGAGAGAATTTGGAGGTATCTGCTTCACAATGTCAGCATTTCCATCATTGTCACTGTGCAAACCTGCAGGAGAAGCAGGTTTGGGTTTAAGGTGGTTCCAGAGAAGGCTCCAATGTTATCACAAGATAATTCATCACTTTTCCACCCCTAATCCTCATGCTGAGCTCTCACCTTCTCAGCTCATTTCTGTACCTACCCAACTGCCTGCTGAAGTCCCCACCATGTTCACACATTGTTTTATCCTCCTGCTGATTCTGCTTTTCAAATCTACTGAGCATCATTTACTGCTTCGAGAGCTATGACCTGAGAAGGCTGCAGCAGGTCACAGAAGTCAGGCTAAAAATAATTAGCAGAATGACAGGACTGCAAAACCAGAGAACACAGAGAATCCTGCTCCCCTTGGAGCTCACATCAACCTTGTCGATAAATTCAATGAAGCAACTTTGAGATGTTTGGTCATGTCACACACACACAAGTTATGTGCAATGGTTTTTAGCAGGGCAGCATCTGAAGGTGCCCCCTGCAGGGTGGACAGAACCCAAAGCTCTCTGTGACTTTAAAGCCAAGTGACTTAATCCACCAGCACCACATCTAAGTACATTTTCCATGGATTTGTGTCCTGACTGCAATTCATAGAATCATAGAATCATGTAGGTTGGAAAAGACCTCGAGGATCATCAAGTCCAACCTTCATCCCAACATCTCCCTGACCTCTAGACCCTTTCTCTGCAGTATTTTTAGTTCTCCCCCACATCACCCTGGAGTGAGCTGTTGACAGAAGGAGGAGGACACTGAGCAGTGGCAGCACCACTGTTTAATCTGAGTGTGACCAAGAGATCAACAACTGGCTCCTGACAATAAACTGCAGCCCTAAGGAAGAAGGAAGACTAATTTTAATTAGTAATTAAGATTTAACTAGTATATTAAAATGACTCCTCTGTCCAGTGGAGGAATCTTGAAGCACTCAACTTTGAAACTTCTCACAAATCTGGCTGAAATGGGCCAAAAGGCTCAGAAATGATTGGGGTGGGAGAGCTGGTTCAACCAGCACCCCCAGGACACCAGGCTCAGCACACACCCGACCCTAGACCCTGCAGAGATGGTTGGTTCCCTTTCTGTCCCCACATCAAACCCAGCTGGCACCTGTGGTAAGGCAGCAGGTATTCACTGGTACCTTTCCTGACCAGTTACCTGCTAAGAGGAATTTTACCTGGGGCCAGGTTTGGAGCATGGGGCTGTTCAGTTGGCAGGTTTATCACAGGTTGGTGACCTTCACTTTTGGGAGCTGAAATACGTGGTTTCTTTAAAGCTAAAAGAAAATACACAGACAAAGCATTAACACAACACAGATACTATCTACCAGGTATTCCTCTAAACTTTGGTTGTTGTTGCCATTTTCTTGGTTTTAAAGCAGAGATGAAAACATAAAATGCAAGATTTATGGGAGTGGAAAGAAAATAAATATCAGCAGCAGTTGGTTTGGAGAATCCCAACCTGTAAAGCACAGTATTTACACCACAGTTTTTACACCACACCTGAATTTTATACCACAGTCAGATTTTTAAACCTTTGCAGTCTCTATGAACCACGTGGTGTTCAACCAGAGTGTGTACATCACCAACAACCCAAAGCTGAAAGCATCAGAGTAGTTCTCCTAACCAGTGGGAGTATCTTCAGCCTTAGCAGGGTCATTATCTTCTATTTCTGGCATCCCTGCATCTCCTCCTAGTTTGATTTTCTCTGTAAGACAAGAAAAGGATATTCTGCCTTAGTCACTGTTAAGTCTGAACAGTGAATGTCCCTCTTGTGGAAGGCTCCAAGACCAGAAGAAAAGTCCTTTATCCACAGAAAAGGTCCCATATTGGAGGACACAACTGCACCAGTTTCTCACTGAGAGCCTCCTCTACAGGAGCTCTGGGAAGGGACCTTTCAAGGTCATCTTGTCCCACTGAGCAGGGACATGTTCAACTATCTCAGGTTGCTCAGAGCCCAGGCCAACCTCCCCTGCAATGGTTCCAGGGATGGGGCAGCCACCACCTCTCTGGGCAACCTGAGACAGGCTCTCACCACCCTCAGCACCAACAATTTCTCCTTCTCTCTAGTCTAAATCTCCCTCTTTTAGTTTAAACCATCCCCCCTCCTCCCCTGCAATGGTTCCAGGGATGGGGCAGCCACCACCTCTCTGGGCAGCCTGGCACAGGCTCTCACCACCCTCAGCACCAACAATTTCTTCCTTCTCTCTAGTCTAAATCTCTCTCTTTCAGTTTCAAACCATCCCCCCTTGTCCTGTCCCAACATGCCCTGCTCAAAAGTCTGTCCCCATTTTTCTGACAGGCCCCTTGAAGTCCTGCAAGGCCACCAGAAGGTCTCCCTGGAGCCTTCTCTTCTCCAGGCTGACCAAGCCCAACTCTCCCAGCCTGGCCTCCCAGCAGAGGGTTCCAGCCCTCCCATCCTTTCACAAAAGGAGCCAGAGGAAGGACACACCAACCTCTGGAGACCTAGAAACTCCTCACTGAGTCCAAGCTCACGCAGGCAGTCCCGTTCTCAGAGCCATGTAAGAGAAACATCTCTGTACATCAGCCAAGGACACCCCAGCACTGGCCCAGAATCTATCAGAAATGACAAAAAAAAGGAAATACCTTTGCCATTTACCCCATGATCTGAAGGCTGCTCGTTCTTCACTGTGTTTTTATCTTCTGCCTCTTCTGGCACAGTCTTAGACACTGCCTGGGCATCATTGCTGGGACTCACTTCAGTGTCTTTACTGGACTGAACCTTCTGCGTGGCCTGTCAGAAAAAATCATAAGGAACCAACATTAAACACACCCCTGAAAATTACAGCTCAAACACCCTCAAACCCGAGGTGACTCTGGGTGAGCAAACCCACAGTTCTGAGTGAGGTGACCCCAAAGCAACCAGCAGCAGGAGTCCCCTCAGAAACCTGAGCTGGGGACAGGAGATGAGCAGGGACATGTAACTGGACACGGCTGCACGAGGCTTGTGTCACCTCTGCAGCCCTCAAGGGCAGCACCAACAGCTCAGAGCCTTGAGCCCCAGGGCAGAGGCTTTGGAACCATCCCAGATGTTAAGATCTGACCAAAATGTACTCCAAGTCTTTGAAAGGTTTGTAAACAGAGGCAAGCAAGGCAAGGGAGCCTCAGCCAAAGGGGGTTATTTCATCTGGAGGAGAGGCCCAGAGCCCACTGGCAGCTCACACCGTGTAATTACACCCTTGACACCATTCAAGTGCCACTGTTATTTGCATCACATTAGTACCTCCAGGCCCCCGTGGAGATCAGGTTCCCCTCTGCAATAACCTGTGTGAGGCCTGAAGAACACAGATCCCACCCTGGAGAGCTATAAACTCGTATCCATTTGACTGAGAAGAACCTGAGCTCCTCAGCAGTGCTGTCACGTGGGAAGCTGCAGCAGAACAAGGAATTCAGCCTGATCTCCAAGGCTCAGCTCAGTGACCAAGCCAAAGAGCAGATGTTCTGACACTAACACCCATTTCAGGCAATTATTCATGAGAAGTTAGGGGAGAAATGTCTGAGGCTTCCACATATCCAAGATGCTGAGTTAAAGAGCTGAGTTAAACTTTGGGCTCTTTAATCCCAGGAAAACTTAGCCACTCATTACCTTTTGTTCCCGTGCAACTTGGTCCATTAGTTTCTTGATGTTCTCCTCATGCTGCATTCTCATCTCCTTGATCTGCTGCCCACACTGCAGGCTTGATCAGAAACATGTTGTTAGTGGTAGTTCATTTGTTGTGTCCTCTCTCCCACAAATAAAATAGTTATAAAGAAATGCATGGATTTAGAAATGTCCCAGGCTGAAGAATTTCACTAATTCAGATTTTTCTTACATTTGGTGAGAGGAGCAAAACACCAAAAACCAGAACTTTCAACCCAACCAGCTAAGGCAGAGTCACACCTCCATGGGAGCAGGATCAAGTTGGAGGATTTGATGGGACAAGGAGTGATGGGTTCAAACTGGAAGAGGGGAGATTTAGATTGGAAATTAGGAAGAAATTCTTCACTCTGAGGGTGGTGAGACCCTGGCACAGGTTGCCCAGGGGGGCTGTGGATGCTCCATCCCTGGAGATGTTCAAGGCCAGGTTGGATGGGCCCTGAGCAACCTGGTCTGGTGGGAGGTGTCCCTGTCATGGCAGGGGTTGGAACTGGATGATCTTTGAGGTCCCTTCCAACCCAAACCATTCTCTGATTGTATGATTAGCAGAAATAGGATTAATCTGTGCTTTTTAATTAACCCAGGCCTCTGTTACACCCCCCTACAGTCACCAACATTCTTCAGGACATACCTGTCATATTCCAGCCTCTTTGCAAGGTAAGTGTTGTTCTTCTTGTACTCATGAAGCTGGTCCTCCTGGCGAATGAACTCCTGACGTAGCTCAGCCAGTTGCTCTGGATTAAAACAAAACAAAAATCAACATAATATAGAAATAGAAGAAAAAGAAAAAGGCCCCGTGGCAGATGCAGCTTTCTTGGCCACAAGGGCCCATTGCTGGCTCATTTAACCTTTCATTTCCCATGTGTTCTGCAGCTCAGCCCCAGCAGCCCTGGCCATGAAGCCCTTACCCTTGAGCCGGTGGATGTCTGCCATCTGGTAGGAGATGTTGTTCTGCAGCTTCACCTGCAAGGAACCAACAGTCACACACAAACATGGACAACCAGCAGCAGGGCAGGGAGGGAGACAAGGTATGGGAAGGACTGACCCCCACAAAGCTCTGTAGATGTAAATGAGGAATATTCAGTGCTCTCCAAGTGCCAACGCCAACCCCACCACTATATTTAGGCTTTGCTAACAAGGATTTACATTTATTTCCAGCACATCTCTCTATCAAAACAGTCACTTCTGTCAGGACTAAAATAAACAGGCTGCATCTGATTGAGCAGGAGGAGATGGTGCATTTCCAATGTCAAAGACCAAGTGTATAAAAATAAACACCCAGTGTCATTGGCAAAAGCATTTCTGTACCTGATGTATATTTAAAGGAAGTTTTCCACCTCACATCTGGAACACATTTTATTGTTGAGAGAATCTGACACCAGTAGAGTGCCAGGGCAGGGGCGTGGAACTGGATGGTCTCTGAGGTCCCCTCCAACCCAACCCATCTCTGATTCTGTGACTCCCACAGCAGCTTTTCATTCGGTATTTTTAGCAAGGAAAAAAACCCAGCAGATACAAAAAATAACAAAAGTATGGACATAAAGTCATCAAGTAAAGATGCATTGTCTGGTTCTTATGTAAAGACAAAAACCAGCAGAATTGAAGAGAGGTGAACGTGTGGAGTATCCTGAGGCAGGGTGAAAACCCCAGGACCACCAGCAGGCACCACTGATGCTGTAATTACCTCTCTTGTAGTGTCAAGATCAATAGTGGGGGTGACTGAAGAAGGGGGGCTGACAGAGGCTGTCACTCTGGGGGGACAGGGTCAGAGCTCCCTCTCAGAATGCTCAATATAATAAGCACAAACACAACAGGACACACCCAGGCTACCACAACTCCCACCACCCCTGCAGCTCAGGGGCTGAGTCAGTTCCCTGCACTCCTGTCACAACAAACCCAACCACCACGTGCCCCCACTCTGAGACTTCCCCCACCTCCTCTCACCAAGTGATTCACTGCTCTACACACACTCCACACAATGTTTTGGTTTGAAGAGCTCTGGGTGCCCTGATTCAATCCATCCCAGTCTGACTTGAGGAGCTCTGGCCACACGGGCACTGCTGAGATGGGGATTTTCTGAGGAACAGGCACAGAGCCAACAGCTCCAGCCACTCCAGAGGCTCCTCCTGAAGGAGAGTCCTGGTCCAGAGGTCTGGTGGCAGTGTCCCAGTGTCCTCCCAGCCACACACGGGGGCAGGGCTGGCAGCAACCCCAGCACAAGGGCCAGGAGGGTCCTGGGAGCACCTGGCAGGAACACTCAGCCACTTTGGGGCTTTTCCCAAAAGAAAAAAGATTGGACTGGTGGATGATGCAATCCTTTGGTGACCTGAGATCCCCGAGCACATCCTCTGAAACAGGGCACAAAGTAAAACAGCCCAGAGGGACCCTCTGGGAGCCTTCTCAGCCTGTTGAGCTGAAAAAGCACCTTTCCCTCTTTCACAAAGCCAGACTTTTCCTGCCTTCCACCCCCAGGCTGTTCTTCCCCAATAAATCTACAACCAAAGGAGATCCTGGGGAGGCTGGTTTTAAACCTTCATCTGCCAGGACTCATGGCACAGAAACCTCCCCCCCCACCAGTCTGCTCATGCTGGGAACCCCTGGAGGTGCAGAGGGCTGGGGAGGGCTCCTGGCTGCTCAGGGGAGTTTGATTTGAAGAGAGCAGCAGCTCTATCACACTGTCTTTCACTCTGCCCATGTTGAGCTGGGGAGAAGCAGCAGGATTTACACCCGAGCCAGCTCAGCTGACAGCAAATGTCCCTCATCTGAAGGATAGAGAGGGAAGAAGCTTTTTTGTGATTCATGGGATCTGTTCCACCTACACATGCAGAAAACCACCCTCCACAAACCATGGCACTAGTCCAGTTCTTTCTGAGCCATTGCTTCCTTCAGTCTACACCTGTTTGTACCCTTCGTACTTCTCAGGGGCTTCTCAGACCCCCCCAAAGCAGGGGATGGAGAAAGGAAATTCACTGTAGTCCAGTGAGCTCTGCACAGGGAAAAAACCATCAACAATCCTGTGTGTGCTGGAGCTCCATGCAAAGCAACCTCCCAGGGCTGAGCTGGTCACAAAGATGAAAGGCTCTAAGGAAGAAAGTTCTAAACACACTGGAGCTTATCTCAGCCTAGTGGGACAGTTCACAGAGGCACCAGTTTCCTGGTGAGAAGGTGTGAACAGCAAACACCCACCCATGGTCCCTCTGAGTCATTTCTTTGCCTGTAAAAGCACCACAAGCTGGTGCCCCTGCTCCTTGGGGCAGCCCCAGGAGGATGAGCACTCCCAGCATGGGCTGGGCAAGCTCTTGAGAAGTCTGTTTGCACAGCACCAGAGATGACACTGGGACCATGAGGAACATGCAGCAGGATTGGAAGGTGCACCCAATATCCCTGTTCTACAGCTACAGCACTGCAAACTGAGGAGCTTTGGCAACAAAGCACATACCCAGCTGCTCCAAGGATGTTTCACCAAGAATCTCACCCCCCAAAGCACCACGTCTGGGCAGCAGTGAAGGGGCAAGGCCATCCTGCCCCCCCAGCACTGCCAGGGACAGCTCTGGACTGGGAAAGGCCCCTCCTGAGAGCTGTGATCAAACACAGGGCTCCCAACCCCTACACACTGGATGGCTGCCACCTGGAAGCTCTCCACCCCCAATTCCTGCCACTCAATCATTTCAGTGAGCTGACTGCAAAGGGATGTGTAAAGGAATGAAAAAAACCCCCATATCCTCCCAGTGTGCTGCCAAAAAGCAGGAAACACTGGGGAAACCAAGGCTAGGGCCCCACACACCAGGGCAACCCCCACCTCTCCAGGAGAGCAGAACTCCTCTGGTTTGTCCCAAGGCCCAGCAGATCCTCATGAGCTCACCAGGGGTGACAGGAGAAGAGGATTCCCAACAACTCAGGCTCCTGCCATTATTTTTTTTTGCTTTTAAGAGAAGACAGGAGGTCACACCATCCATGTGTTCCTAGAGCAAACACTGGTGCAGTGTCACTGGCTCCTTCCTCACCCTGGGGAGGGAGGAGGGAGATGAAGGCTTGGCCTTGCCCACAGCTGCCACCCTGGCAGGAGGAAGCTGCCTCAAGGCTGAGAAGCTCAGCCTGGATCTGTGTGACCACAAGGCAAACAGCCTCTGAGGAGGACAAAGGAGCACAGGGCAGAACTGACACCACCCCAGCCACCAGAGAAGCTCCTTCCAGGGGAGTTTCTCATCTCTCAGGATCACTTGATACCCTGGGAATTACCAGTGTTGGGGTTTTAAGCTGGCTCCTGCATTCCACACAGGGGCTGGGGCACTGGTAAAACCTGTTTCTTCAAAGAATATCTCTGTTTAATTCTATTCTGAGAAAAAAAATATCATTCAAGCCTTCAAGCCAGACACTTTATGGCTACTACTATTTTTTAACAGGTGTTTGTTCTCTAAACCAGAGCTTTATTCTCAACTCTCTACAAAAAAGGGGGGGGTTAAGAAGAAAACCAGGATTGTTGCCACTGAGAAGAGACAGTAGCTCAGGTGGGAGGAGATTCAGAAGGGCCAGTGATGGATATGGACAACTCACTCTGCTGTTCTGCCTGCTAAGGCACTAGAACACCTTGGGCACAAGGAGAGAGGATATTCAGCAGCTCCTGGCTCACATGACCTCAGGTGGCAGCTCCTGGCACAAAGCCTGAAGGTGCAGGGCATGCACTGCAGTGTGCAGACAATTAACAATGTCCTGTGAGGTTCTCCTGTCCTGTTTCTCTGTCCTGGGGGACACTGGGCTCTGAGTGCTCAAAGAGCAGCCAGGTTTCTGGAGATCAGGAGTTCAGAGCAGCTCAGCAGCACCTTGGTTTGTACCCTGGGCAGCAGAGTGGGCCCTGACTGCCAGTGACCCTTGTGGACACCCCAGCTGAGCTCTTGTTTGCTCTCCTGGGGTCCTACCAAAAAACTTCAAAGATTTCCCCCCAAATTTCTTGTATTAAGAGCAAGCCCAGTCACTGACAGCTCACTTGGATGCCATCTTTGGATATTTGTTTTTATGGAAGAGGGCAACAAAACCTAAACCTATTCCCCCTCTATTTTCATGTGAAAGTTCTATTTAAAAAAGACAAACAAAACCCCCACAGTCTAGAGAACTCCTAGTTTTCTGTCTTTTACAAGGGGAAGTGTCTTTGTTTAAACCTGTGTTAATTTCAGTTCTGCTTCTCTTCCTCACCAGCCTCAGCTATTCTGGTGTCTATATAGAATATTTATTTATAAATTAAACCAGATTTTACAGCACCCCAATATTTTTAACCCCAGCAGCATTAGTTGTGTTTGTTCCCAGTGGGGAGCACCAGTGCCCACCATTACACACCCAACCAAGACTTTTATTCCAATCCCTGGAAAAATGTAAGGAGTTTAAACCCCATGTTTGCTAAACACACAAAGGGCTTAATTGTAACAGCTGGGTAGGAAAGAAAACGGAACTTTAATACAGATGTAATCAGTCCAAAGGAGACTAATTCTCTAATGAGCCACGTAGGCACTCAGACTCCTCTGTGACAATTAAATGTGTTTCCTTACCCTGCTCACCAAACGGGATGTGAAAGGGCAGCCACCAGCCCAAGGGTGACATTTCCCTGTGCTGAGCAGCATTTAATTAGCAGAGTTATGAACTGAATGCAAACAGAGCACACACAACCACACACGGCTGAAGGAACTTGCCAGCTCAGCCCCTCTGCCTCTGAAAGCCAAACTCGAGGCGTTCACTCCTCTCCCCTTCTGCAACAAAAGGGACCCCCAGAACCTTTTCTCTGCAGCAAAGGGCAAGCTGAATTTTCCACCAGCTCCTCTCTGTGCAGCTGATGAAAATGACACCTTATGTCAGCACCAAGAATTATTTTTTCTCTCCCAAGCAGACGCTGGCTGCATAAGAACCAGCTGCTGATGTGCCAGGCATCCTGAGAGCAGCTCAGCGGGGCTGCACCTCAACCTTTCACTTCTTTCCTTTCCCGTGGCCAAGCAAACTGCGATTTTAAGGCTGTGTGCAGCTTTTGATCAGTCAAAATAACCTCAGCAGAAGAGGAAAGCTCAGAAAAAAAAACCCCAACCAACGCTGAGCTCTGGGCGATTCGTTGTTCGCACACACGCTGCATTTTCAGCGCTTTTCTGGGCTGCCTTCAGGAACCCCAGCATCCTGCAAACGTCCCGGCAGCAACCACAGCCAACGAAGCAGCTCCACAAAGCTGCGCCCTGGGGGGTTATTTCCTCCTCAGGCTGCAAGTGCTGCGGGGAACCAGCCACCGCCAGGCGACAACAAACCGGGTGCGTGTCCCCAGCCGGGCAGAGCCGCCCCGCAGGGCCCCGGGGACCCCCCCCCACAGCCCCCGGCTTTACCTTGCTGTCTTCGCACTTCTTCACCTGGCCGTCCCTGGCCTGCAGCTGGCTGCTGAGGTGGCTGTAATCGGCCTCCTTCTGCTCCAGCTGCTTCTTGTGCGAGTCCACCTTGCCCATCAGGTCCGAGTTCCTCTTCTCCAGGCGCCCCCGGGCCACCTCCGTGCGCTTGGCCTGGCTCTGCAGCTCCGCCACCTCCTCCTGCAGCAGGGCCTGGCGGGACGAGGCGTTCCAGCAGTTGAAGGCGAGGATGGCGATCACCACCAGCAGCGCCACGAAGACGAGGGAAGGCAGCCGGCCGCCCCTCCGGTTGGCCCCGAAGCCCACCATGGGGGAGTCCGCCGGGCGGTGTGGCTTCACCCGCTCACCGCCTCTGCCCGCACCTGAGAGGGGAGAAGCAGGGACGGGGGGAGGCGAGGAAGGAAGGGGAAGGCTGCTGAGGGAGCCAGGAAGCTGCTCAGGGAGCCGGGCGGCGGGTGCAGGCGCTGCCCCAGGGGGCCGGGCGCATCCCCGGCGTCGGGAGGCCCTATGGGGCGGTGGAAGGGGCGGAGAAAAGGATGCTGGGGGGCGGCGGGAGGGCAGGAGAAGGAGCCGAGTGGGGAGCGGGCTGCCCGGCAGGCAGGGGGAGCGGGGCCGGGCTCTGCCCGCGCTGCCGTGGCCGCTCCCGCCCCGCGGGGAGGGACAGGCCGCACCGCCCACCTCGCCGGCCGGCACCGGGCCCAGGCCCCGCCCCTTCCGGTCCCCGCCTTATTCTCGCGAGATCTCGGCTGGTTCATCTCGCGAGATCTCAGCTTCCCGCCGCCAGAGCGGCGCCATTTTCTGCGCTGTGGAGACGGGAGCGGCGGTTCCTGGGAAGGGGTTGGAGGGAACACAGGGGGTTTGCGGTGCCGGTGGGACACACACACACCCGGTAGTACCTGTGGGACACGCGTCCCTGTCGGTACCGGCTCCCCAGAGGAGCGGGCTGGGCCCCGGGGCGAGATAAGAGGCGGAGTAGGCCGGTGACTGCGGCTCCTGAGGAAATGCGGCGTGTCTTCGGAGTTACCTGAGGAAATCAGGGTTTGTTGTATAATAAATACTCGGATAAAGTGTTTATTCTGACTCGGATTGCCTCACAAACCGTCAGCCTGCTGTCTCTGGAGCCTCTCGCAGGGGGAAAGGGAGACAACAGGTCTAAAACTCGAGCTGGTTTCCATGCTGAGGATGTGGGGGGCTCAGAGCAGCTGCTCTCCCCTGTGTGAGGGGAGGCGGGTCCTAACAAAGCCAGGCTGTGGGTTTCTACCGCCTCAGAGACCTGTTTTCTTTCCTCCGGTAGGATTTCAGTAGTGGTTGTGCTGCACTCCTGTGGCCAAGCACCTCACAGCGGGTTTGGGGTGAGCTCCAGTGGTCCAGCACCTACAGGGTACAATCCCAGTACCCCCAGCTTTCGAAAAGGATGTGAGAGAAACAGACAGGATCAATTTTCCCACTAAAAGGAGGAAAAAGACATTGAAGGAAAAAAAAATACAAAATGTTGTTTCCCTGAGACACAGAATACGCTGGGCAGAGTCTGTCAGCTGTGATAATGGTGTCAGCATAAATACCCCTCTCTACCCCTGATTCTACACCAATATTTGTATTTTGGCACTTTTAATTGCTGCTCTGCTGGTCCCCAGTTAATTTGCCAGCCTGCCTTCTACAGGTGGCAGTGTGGATTCACATTCTACATCTAGTGCTGCTGATTTTACCTCGCTGTGAAGCTGGATAGTGCCAGGGTTTGAAGTGTCCTCTGCTGAGCTTGTTCTTTCTGGATACACTTGACTGCAAACCTGAGAAAGGAAATGTTTGTCCAAGTGATGTACATACAATATCACACGTAGGAGCTCAGAACCAGACCTGGATTTCAAACGTTGAGAAGATCTGTGTAAAAGTCTTTCTTCACATGGTGCTGGGTGCTATTTCCCCCTCTCCTGTTGGATTTTGTGTGAGCTCCCAGCTCCAGAGCTGGCAGCAGATGCTCTCCCTGGGCAAGGACTGGTCCCTGCACACCTCTGGTTGCCTTGCCTACCCGGGAGCTGAGGCAATACCAGGCACTTTGCTTTTTCCAATTAATTTGCCATCTAATTTCAGCTGTGATCCAGTCTGAGCGTGTTCTTTTCCTGGTTGGAAAGGCTGTATCCCTGCTCCCTCCTCCTGAGCTGTGCTCACTGTGACCTTACCTTGTGTCTTGGACCATATCTTGGCAACTTCAGCTCAACTTCTGACCAGGATCTTGACTTCTTCAGGACTTGGTTTTTCTGACTGTTGATCCCATCACTGAACCCTTGTCTGGAGTTACCACCAGACACAACGTGAGCACAAGAGCTGGGTTTTAAACACCACGATGGTGTTGGGAAAACTAAAGGAAATTTACTCAGGGTTGTATCAAAACCTTGTGGAGATGCCTCTGCAGAGCCTCCTGACCCTCCAGCAGATCAACACTCCTGCCCAGCTTGACTCCATTCTCACCACCCTCTGGATCCACATAAATAAAAAGTTTTAAATGTTTCAGAAGTGGAAGCAGCTCCCAGCTGCTGTGCTCCCCCAAAAATGCCTCCAGTGGTAGAAAATCAGATACTTCTGGGTGCTCTAAGACAGGTTGAGGCACAAACTGACATTTCACCAGTTCCTCTTCTGGATCTAGGGCATGTGTGGTGATGAGCAGAGACTCCGGAGTTGCTGAAGGCCTGGGTGACTTCCAAGAACACAGCAGTGACTTCGAGGACCTGCAGTTCCTGGGATGTTGTCTGTGCTCACCAGGAGCTGCTTGGACACCACGATCTCCCCCAGCACTGGCAGGTGAGTCACAGACGTTCTCCTGGGCTGCTCTGGCCAAGTGGGGTGGGTTTGCTGATGAAATGCCTGATATAGGTTTGATTTTCTCCTTCCCTTCAGACACTTCACAAAGGGCTTGCTGGTTATTTGTTTCCTGCTTTGTTCTCCTGCTGTGAAGCTGGAGAGTTGAAGAGCCCACATAAGGTGTTTTTAGACTGTGTTCTCTGTTAATGCTGTCACATCTTTATTGGTTAAACCAACAGAGCCCAAGCTCTTGTTCTAGACAAGCATTTTGATCCCTTCAGGATCTGAAGCAGGTTTTTAAATGAAAGATAAATTTAAATATATAATATGTAATTAGATACATAATGAAAAATGTTAGATGGATTTATTTAGTGCAGAATTAAACATAAGAGGAGAAGCACTCAGTGATAGCTGGACCTTCAGGAAGAGCTGATGGAAAGATAATGTTGAAAAACATGTTTTTGGGGCCTCCTCAGGGCTGGGGTGTCCTGCCCTGCAGTCACAGGCTGGATTTCTGTCATCAACTCAGAGATGGGATCCTTTGAAACCCCTTGTTTACCATTTCTAGGCTGAGCAGCTGCTGGTATTTTGGCTGCCTTTGTCTGATTGGTTTGTCTTCGGGTTTAAAAGCAACAACTTTATGAAACCATAAAGTTTCATAAACTTTGTGAAGTTGGGGCACAAGTAAACTGTATATTTTCATTAAACTCAGCAGCAGTCTCAAAGCAAGGACTGTAGATACATACCCAGATGCACACAGCTAGCAGTGTGTGCTTAGACAGCACCCCTCAGAAAAGCCAGATGTTTCCTCCTCTGAAAGCAAAACAACAGGGCATAAAGAAGGAGAAATAGTGACCAATAATGTGTTGTGGGCAGAGGTGTTAATGTCACTTCGTTTGTACCAACTAAAGTTTCCTGGCAACTTTCTGTGAGGTTTTGTCAGAACTCAAGACAAGAGGTTAAACTGTTTTGAGGTTCTTGAAGAACATGTCTGGGAAGATATTTGGTGTCTTTTAAGGGTAAAATGACCTGTCTTGTCAAAACCACAAATGTCAACAACAAAACAAAGCAACAAAATCACAAATATCCCACATCCTCCTCCCCTGCTTTCTGAAAGCTCAGGTGCTGCTTCCCTCACATCACTCCAGAGGAAGCGAGGAGGGGCTGAGTGTTCCTGGCAGGGATGGAACACCAAGAGAAGTGGAAAAAGCTGCAGCAGCTCCTCCTCACATACCTGTGCACGTCACCAGTACTGTGTGTAATGAAGCAGTGCCTATGAGCTACTCAGATTCTGTGCTGCTGCAGTTTTCTTCCTCATTTTTAGTTAGTTTGCTGTCCTTGCACAACTGTGTAGAGTTGCTGGCAGGCATCAAAAGCATCTTTTCTCCTTGGGGTAAGGACCAGAAGAGGGCAGGCAGCCCATCAAATCCTGAGGGAAAAATTAAAATAAAAGTGGGAGGGGAAGCTGACAAGGAAACAGAAGTGGGAGGGTGGAAGAAAGACTAAATGGGTCGTGGTCCCTGGGTCAAGGAGAGGAGTCTTGGCAGGAGGAGGCACAGAACCACTCTCTTGGTTCTGATTTGGATTCATACACGTCTCAGCAACATCTTTCCCATTTCTGGAAGATAATGTAGCTTTGGCTGCAGGAGATGATTTAAGGCATGTTGACTTCTAAGGAAAACGTTTGCTTTTATCTCTTCTGGATGAAGATGGCACTTAGGGCAGCTTGAGCAGAAGGAGCAGTGAAATCAGGACTTTTTTTTTGCAGCTGAATGGAATTAAGTTAATTTATGGACATCTGAGATTTGGAAATTTTCCTGAGAGTAGGTAATTTGGAGCAAGGTATCAGAATCAATCTCCTATAACATGTTGCACTATGAAAACCAGCCAAAGGATGTCTGGGATTGACTCATCAAAGGGCAGCACTCTCTGAAGAATACCTGGATGCCTGTGTCCGGGGAATAGTGAGGGGCTTGGAGCAGGGAGCACATCTGTTGGTGCAGGGCATCTGGGGAGCTTGGAGAAGACTGTGGGGTTCTGAAAGGTGCTTTCTGGCATTTTGATCCATTTTCTTGAAACTCTACAGGTGTGATCTGAAACCTGCCTCATCCTGGCCTCTAATTCCCACAGATAAATCCAGTAACAATTAGCAGCACATGAGGTACTTGTGTGTGGCTTCCAGAACAATCACATCCACTCCTGGAGGCAATGGCTGTGTTTGTGTTGGGTAAAAAAAATTACAAAAATGCTTACCCTTTTTTTTAAGATGTTCCAAGAATGTTATTGGCTGTAGTAGGGCCTTTGAAATCTGGCACAGCAATACCCCCTCAAGCTAGAGAAGCCTTTCCTTTGTCCCATGAAATCTCATTTATATTTAACAGAGTTAAATTTAAATTATTATTTTCCTTCTCTGCTCGTGTTCCCCAGCAACAAAACAAACCAGTAATTGAATGTGAATGTTTTGTGTAACCACAACCAGACTGTAAGACAAAGGCACCACAACACCACTATATTAAAACACTTGTCTTCACTCTTGCTGAGCCACAGCTGCTGCTCCACAGAGCATGGAACCTTCTCCCTCTGGAACAGGGAGTCCCCCAAAGCTTTCTGCACCTCCTGGGGCCACAGCTCCACCCAGCTCCAAGGCACTTACCCACCTCCCTGGCTCCTTTTAGGATTTACAACCAGCTCTCCTCCTGCACAGAACCCCAGCATAGTGGGTTGGATGATCTATAAACATTTCTGGATCCCAAGGGCTTGTGCTCTGTATTTTCACTCTCCCCAGGACAGTGAAGCCCTTTCTCAACTTTAATTGCTGGAATTACCTTCTAATAAAGACTCCATCTGCAAATTGGTGCCAGTTAACAGTAGACTTAATTTAACTCTATTTCATATGAGGCTCAAAAAGATAGTAGACAATTATCTATTCCATATAGGCCATGTCTTATCCAAAATAAAGCTCCTGTCTGGTACACTGTATTATATGGAGATACTTCCTGATAAATGGGTGCTGGTTTTGGACAGGTTGTTGTGAAACATCTCTTTCAAAAGATTAATTTGATAATATGAGTGCTGCTAAAATACCTGATTTATGAAGTCGTCGGGATGGTGGCAGGTTTATGTTTGTTGTTGCCTGTACTAAATTTAATAATAGCTTGTGGCCAAGGTTTTGATGCATTGGAGCATCCTCAGCTTCATCAGGGAATTTAGATTAGAAGTAATGAAGTTCTTACTCTGAGGGTGGTGAGACACTGGCCCAGGCTGCCCAGAGAAGTTGTGGATGCTCCATCCCTGGAGGTGTTCAAGGCCAGGTTGGACAACCTGGTCTCGTGGGAGGTTTTTTTGTTTTGACATGAAATATCCCCAAACTCAGGTGGAAGCAGCAAGTCTGGACTCATCAGGTGCTGAGGGACTCTGCTCTCGGGGGTGAAGGGTTTCCATGGCAGATAGGGTGATGGTTTCAGCAGCCAGGGGCAGAGCTTAGGGTTTGGTGCCTGGTGTCCATCCCACCCGTCAGGCAGGAAATGTCCCTTCACCCAGGTTAACCTTCCTCTTCCTGGTGCTGAAATTGCTTAAACAATTAAATTCTGTCAATGAACATGTGTAGTATTGGAGCTGCATTCAACTGGTAGCACAGTGAGCTGCTCTACTTGGAGTTTACCAATGTGTAATTTGAGGTGCTGCCACTTTGAAGGGTGTGTACTTGGGTTTAGGACCCAACAGAACACTTTCCTTTCTGCTGAACATAGGAGTATGTATTAGAATCAATTCTTCATGAGATCATCTTCCACCTACCAAATGTGAACAGAAATAAAGCAGGACATGAGAATGCAGGCTGGGGAAGCAGAGATTCACCATCTGAGAGCAGCTCTTCTCTGCCCACTCCTCCCTGCTCTGCCTCTGGAACCAGTCCTGTGAGGATCATTGCTGAGTCCTCCAGAAACTGCAGGAATTGGGCATATTCTGCATTTTACACAAACCACTCATTTGTCAAGCTCAAGTTGAGATTTCTCGAGCCCCCTTCCCAAGCCCCAGTTTCCCAGAGGGGCTCTGAGCTGTCCCCAAGCAGCTTGACCACAATTTTTTTTTCCTCCAGCTGTGGAGAGCTGGTCTAAGGAGAAGAGCCACATCTTGGAGAGCTGGGGTGATGTCCCGCAGTCGTTGGGCACAGCCTGGCATCTGGGCACTAGGTGGTGCCAGGCACCACCAGCATCGAGGGGAAGCTCCATTTGCAGAGGCACTGGAGCGAGTCTCTCCATCTGTGTGAGCAGCTATAAAACTGCTCCAAACAATGCTCATCAATTAGGGCATAAGTACCAGGTTAAGATAAAATCAGCAATTAAGGCCGAATGCTTATTAAGGATTAAGAGATTCGATGAGAGCTCAGTGGGCCGTGAGGAGTAGTGCTGGAGCCTGGCTCAGTCCTTTGCTTCTCCCAACTTATACACAAATGGCTGCTGTTATTTATTTACCCCTCATGCTCTGGGAGACAATCAGAAATGGCAGTTCCAAGGGAAGAGCTCTGAAACACGGAGTGATTTGTTTCAAGCAGGTGATTACAATTGGTGTGCCCATGTGCAGGAATCCTGCTGTCCCGGCAGACCAGTTCCTCGTGCTCTTTGTGCCCCTCATTTGCTGTATAGTTATGATTCCTCCTTTAGGTGGGTTTGGTTTTCTCTTGTGGACTAAGAAAGCCACAAACTGAGCATCAGAAATTGTTGCTCTGTGCGTTAAACCATGACTTGGACTTGAAATGGGGTTTGTATTCTCAAGTGTGTTTTAAGAACACTTTGCTGTGTCCTGCACAAAAAAAGAAATTATTGTTACACGCATAGAATCATTTCAATTGGAAAAGCCCTTTAAAGTCATTGAGTCCAACATTAACCCATCCCTGCCAGGGCACCACTAACCCCTGGCCCTCAGCAGCACATCTCCACACCTTGCAAACCCCTCCAGGGATGGGGACTCCACCCCTGCCCTGCCCAGCCTGGCACAACCCTTCACAGCCCTGACCACCAACAAATTGTTCCTCAGCTCCAACCTCAACCTCTCCTGGGGCAACTTGAGGCTGTTTCCTCTTGTCCTACTTAAGAATCTCATGTATTTGTTTCTTCCTTCACAGTGGAAAAAACAGGATTTGAATGATAAACTACCCATCAGAATATTGGCAGATTTTCTTCCTTCCTCTAAGAGGAATTGGCATTTCAGGGCAGGACAAGCAACAGTTCATTGAGCTGAGGACTAGAGGAGCTGTCCATGTCCATTGTGCATTAACATATTTCCAATTATCTGAGAAGTGTGTGTTTCTAATTTAATTTAGGTGTCAGCAGAACAGCAGCACTGCAACAGTTGATGTTTACGGCCTCTCCAGCACGGGGCCGTGCTCAGCCCTGCCTCTGTTATGCTCCTCACGTTATAGGGGTCATCTTCCCTGGGACCTCTCTGCTCTGGGAACCTTCCAGAGAGTGGAGAGTTCACAAACAGGCTGTGGGGAGGAGGAGAGGGAGGAAAGAGGAGACTCTTTCACAGGCTCCCAGCTCACTGATGTGCCCAGGTGCAGCTCTGGTGGGTGTGGTTTATAGAAGCCTCAACACCCAGAGGTGCTGGAGTCCTCCCTTAGCAGGACACAGACTTTAGGCTGGACTAGGTGACTTCCCAAGTCTCTTCTAGGTCTGTTAAACATTGATCACTGCAGTCAAATCCTGGTCTTAAAGGCAATGGAAGCAGATGTTGTGTGGATGCTCCCCAAAGGTGGAAGGACTGTCGAGCCAGGGGGAGGAAGAGCTGACATCGGTCAGAAATGTGATAGGTTTTCTGGAGAAGAGGTTCCACCAAGCCCAGGGAGGTGCTTCTGTCCTTGGGAGTTAGAGCTGGCCTGAAGAGCCACCTCTGTCCAGGGCAGTGAAAAACTGAGCAGGCTTGATGTGCTAAATTGGGTTTCCAAATGGTTTATATAAT
This sequence comes from Brachypteracias leptosomus, assembly GCA_013401335.1. Classification (NCBI taxonomy): domain Eukaryota; kingdom Metazoa; phylum Chordata; class Aves; order Coraciiformes; family Brachypteraciidae; genus Brachypteracias; species Brachypteracias leptosomus. Next base: position 231,206 of record VYZX01032810.1, on the reverse strand, counting down.
GCTTCCAGAGAAAATGTCTATTTCCTTATCACTGTCAGTATGATTCTTCCTGTGCCTCTGCTCCTTGTCCTCTGCCACGCACCCACTTCAATGCTTTGTTGCTCTTTAAATGCCAATAGCTTCTCTCTTGTCACTCCATTTCTTTTTCAAATGTTCAGTCTGTTTAAGCCCCGTGAGCCAAGAAATGCAGAACAAGAGGGTCAGTTGTGCTCCCAGTCCCATGGTGTGAGCCGGGAGTAACTCCCCTGAATACACTGCAGGAAATTTCCATTTGCTTCAGCAGGGCTGCTCTGGACTGGCAGCTCAGCCTGAGCTGACTCAAGCCTCCCAGAAGGGCACTGAAGACAAGCCATGACCACGAGGAGCTTCTCCCAGGAAGCTCTAACACTGCAGGGGAATGAGCAGAGGAAAATGTGGTGGGAGACAAGAGGGCTGCCTTGTCCCCTGGGCTGGCCTGAGCTCTGCAGTGGAGGAGGTGCGTTGTGTGGAGCTCTGGGAGGGGGACAAGGAGGGCAGGTGGGCATCAGGAAACATCTGAAATGGCCGTAGCTGCTTTCCTTCTCTGGGAGATACCTTCACCTGGGTCCTCCTACCTTCCTTTGCAGTCCCTATTTCACACAGGGGCTCCCCCAGGAGCAGAGCAGCTACTGCAGCAGTTGCTTACTGGAGAGACAAGAGTGGTCTCTGCAAGACAGAACTTCTCCCTTCCTAGGACCTGGGTGGGGCTGGTGCCTTCTAACCTCACTCCCTCTTTCTCTGAGGGCGTGTTAGAAGTTCAGTTCATGTTCCTCTGATAAGGAAAAGTGATGGAGCTCTTCATAGAATCATTTAGGGTGGAAAAGACCTCCAGGATCATCAAGTCCAACCTTTGTCCAACATCTCCCTGACCCCCAGACCATGTCCCAAAGCACCACATCTACTTGTTTGTTGACTCCACCACCTCCGTGGGCAGCCTGGTCCAGTGCCTGACCACTCTGCCAGTAAAGAACTTCTTCCTAATGTCCAATTCAAACCTCCCCTGGCACAGCAATTGTTTTACTTTTCTGTCTTCTAAATCCTTTTTCCTGTGGTTGACATCAGGAGCATTGCTGGTGGGAACAGAGGGACAAGGAAGACAAATGAGTGTCAGGGTTGCCTCAGCCATGGGCCTGATGGAATGGGATGGCAGCTGCCCAGGCTGGAGGTTGGGTAGTGAAGTGATGCAAGTCAGAGAAGAAAAGGCAGGTCATGTAAATAACATCATCCAGTGATTCCTGTGAGCAAGCAGAATGTGAGTCGGGGAGGAATCTGTCTTTGTCAGGGCCTCCTGCTGATCCATTTCTCCATGGATCAGCCGCATGTAAAGTTAATCTGCTTATGCAGCAGCTGAGAAACCAAGATGCCCTCAATGTCCTCATCTCATCCCTGCATCGAGCTGGAGTCTCAAAGTACCAGGGGAGCACAAATTCTGTCTGTGTTTGGCGTGTGACCACCTCGTGCCTCTTATTTCCTCTTCTCTACGTTGAGCCATTGGGTGAGAGGGGAGAGAGGTCCTGTCTGAGGACCCATCTGGGGTGGGCTTAGAGACCAGAGTGTCCTCAGCCTCAGGGTCACTTCAGATTATCTAGACCAGCATCAGGGTGTGCCCAGAGGTGTGCTCACAGGAGCTCAAGTGCCAGGGTAGGAAAGAGAAGAAAACCTCTATTTTTGCCCTAATTTAAGCCCAGATGAAGCCTGTGAGTTGTGAGTTGGTGTCGTGTTTGTAAACGTTAGTTACAAATGTGTAATTATTTGGCTTCCCTTTTTATTTCTTTTGTTTAGAGTATCTCATCCTTTATTTCATAACAGCATTGCAAGGGCCAATCAGAGCTAATCCATGGTGCTTCCTCTGGTTCACGTTGATTTCTAGATGGCAACACTGGGAGATAATTGGCATTAAACACAGTTGTTATTTACCACACACCACTCTGACCTGGATTCCTCATCACCTTGCTCTGTGGGCCAGAACAATCACTTTCCCTTGGTGATCTGCTGCTCCCTCCAGGCCCACGTAAGGGACAATACAGGGGCTGTTTAACTCCCAGTGAACTCCTCCAGGGCTGTTCTCCTGTCATTTCCTCTCCCAAGGTCATTGCCATGGGGATGATTCACGTTGGATGCCCGGGGACTCTGCTACCTGCTCTTGCAGAGCTCTGCAGCATCTCCACCTTGGGCATGTTCCAATTTCAGCTGGAGGTGTCTGTCTGAGCAAAACAACTGATGGTCAGGACACTCCTTCTGTGCTGCACCACAGCAGAGCAGGGAAACTCCACAGGGACCGTTTGGCAGGTTGAAGGGACACTGAATCTCCATGGTGAAGCCTTTGGGATTGGGGAGTGCTGGGGTTGGTCTGCACACGTGTGTGTATGTCCTTGACCTCCCCATTGTCACTGGTTTTCTTGGTCCAAGTCACATGAACCTCTTTTATTTAGCTTAACTCTCCAGAGGGGGACCACAACCAGTGCACTCCAAGAATGCTTCTTGATTGCTTTATTTTAGAAGCACAGCAGGTCATCTGGAGAGACCTCCCTGATTTAAACTGGTGTACCCTGAGGAGGACATTGCTCTTCTAAACCCCTCCTCCTCCTCCTCACAACCCTAGAGATGGTTCTCCTTGGTTAGCACCACATACAGCAACATCCAGTTTTCATCACCTGAGCTCCTTCAGCAGATTCTCAGTCTCAAAAAGTTAATTAGATTAAGGTGTTTAAAAAAAAAGCACTTTCACAGTGAGACATGAGCAGGAAGCAAGATTCTGCTCTTCACTTAAGAAAGCAGGAGCCATATATTATATCAGTTAATTGGTTCAACCACAACGTGGGTAATTCAGTTGCTTCAGTGTCTGGGATTTAATAATCAACCCCTTCAATTTAAGAGCATCGTGGTGCTCAGGAGGATGAGATGTGCTGTGAGTAGGTGAAGCTGTGCACTGGGCTGGCCATGTCCTGCCTGGTCCTGGGCAGTGGTCCTGGGCAGTGCTGAAGTGTCTTCAGCCAAGGAGCAGACAGCTCGGGCTCGATCCTGCTGGGGATGAAGGGAGGAGCAGACAGCAGGCGGCCAGAGAGGAGTAATTATTCCTGGGGACTTCTTCAAAGAGGTCATCCTCAGATGGTTTCAGTGCAGCTTCCTAAGCCTGCTCCTCAAGACTCTTTCTGTCACAGTGATCTACATTTTCTAGCCCAGTTTTTCCAAGAAATGGAGCTTTTCAGTCACACCATCTGTCTGTCTGCAAGGCCCCCTCCGAGAGCTTTTGTGCCTCTTGTCCCTTTGTGGCAGAAGTGTTTGGGTCTGTGACACCTCGTGACCACTGCTGGAGCCACCCTCACTGCCACAGGGGTGGGTGAGGAGGTGTCCTTGGCACCCAACCCCTCTCCAGCTCCACCTTCCACATACAGGGATTTTTAAACAAAGAGAAATGATCCAGAGGATGGGGCCAGACTCTTGTCAGTGGTGCCCAGGGACAGGACAAGGGGCAACGGGCACCAACTGGAACCCAGGAGGTTCCATGTGAGCAGGAGGAGAAAGTTGTTTGTTGTGAGGGTGTTGGAGCCTGGCCCAGGCTGCCCAGAGAGGTTGTGGAGTCTCCTTCTCTGCAGAGATCCCAAAGGGGCCTGGACACGCTGCTGGGCCCCCTGCTCTGGGGGAGCTGCTGGGGCAGGGGGGTTGCACCAGATCATCTCCAGATGATCCAGCCCCACCACGCTGGGATCTGTGGTCAGGGGTCTTTAGTTCTGCTGTCACTGAATTGCTGTTATTCTCCCCACAGAACAGGTGAGGCTCTGGGCACTCTCAGCTGCACTTGGAGATATTTTTGCCTGTAAGTAGGACTGTACCTGTGATGTTCCTCTCAGTCACTCCTTCCTGAGCCTGAATCCTTCCTCTCGGTTTCTGCACCACCCACTCTGCTGGGACCTGCTGTGCCCTGAGTCAGGATCAAGCTGTGGAGATCAGCAGCTCCACCTTGCTGTGCCCTACACGTGCTCTGTGAGCTGACCCCTGCTTGTACGTTATTTACCCTGCCAGGTGAAGAGCAGCATGAATCCTTTTCTCTCCACAAGCAGGTTCTTTAATTAATTTCTTTTCAAGGCTGGATTGAATTGCAGAGAGCCCTTGAGCAGAGATTCTGGTGGCTCTAATCTTGCCATGTTTGCTGAAAATGAGCTTCCAGGGTGTCACAGCACCCTGGGCTTGCAGAGGAGCCTCTTCCTCTGGGTGAGACACTGCTGACAGGATGACTTTCCCCACCCTGCAAGGGCCTCATTCTGTCCAGTCTGCTGTGTTAATGTTCAATGTCTTTGTGCCAACTTTGATCTTGGGGCATCTCTTTAATTTGGGCCAAACATTCAAATCACTGAAGTTCTGAAATGCACTGACTAATCTTTCTGTACACTTCAGATTTATGCATGATTTCAAAGCAAAGGTCAATTGTTCCACAGTGCTTGGTAGGACTGTTTATTCAGATGGACAAAAAGATCCATTTTTAGCATTGGACAATCAACTTCTTGTTCATCAGTTGTCTACAGAGATGAAAGAAGACACTTCTCCCCCACCAAGTCCTGTTCTGCCGCATTAACCCAAGATCCAGCATCTACAAGATTGGAAAATGCTTTGAAATGTGGTATCTTCTTTTTTTTTTTTCACAAGGCTACTTGCTTTTGATATACTTCAATGGTTTTTGAAAGTTAACACTGTTGAAGTTTACTTTTAAAAATATTTACACCAAAGGCAGTGGGGAAATGGGAGACAATAGGAACAGGCTCCTGAGATCCCCACAGAGTGGTATCAAGCATATGAGATTGTGCTGGAAATGGTGATGATGTCTCAGTGAGGACTTTTACATCCAGTTTGTTACAGTCCCAGTGTCCAGGGCGTGGTTCTGTGGCTCTGTGATATCTCTTTGTGACCCGCAGGCATCACTGGAATTGTCTTTTTTGACTTCTTGTCTGTTCTGTCCTGGTTCAGACTGAGGTGAAGGGAGGTTCTTGGAGAGGGCTCTGCCATCCACCACCCTGCCACTGAGGAGGGTCCCCATGCAGAGGAGCTGGGCGTGTTCCTCGGCTCAGCCGCAAGCCTGGACTGCTGGGCAGTAAGAACATCAGATGCCATCCCAGCCATGGCTCCGAGCCACAGCCTGTGCTTCCTTCCAGCAGTATGAAATGTCTCCTCTCCCTGCACTGGTTCGTGTCCTTTTCAGTGCTTGTTTTATGCCCAGAATTTCGTGGCAGCAGCCAGGGAACATCATGCCCTTGCCCTGGAGAACCAGCTGTGGAGACAAAGAGAAGCATGAGGATTGTTTGCACTCATGTGCAGTGGTGGACCTCTAGAGAACAGCTCCCTTCCTTCAAGGCTCTCTTGTCTCATACATACTTTATGTAAATGTGCTGAAAGCACTTTTAGATCTAGCTGCTAGTGCATCTAGTGGAGGTAGAGCTGCTCATTTTCCATCTACCGGCAGTAGATCCACTCATTTTCCTTCCACATGTCATTGAACACAGAATCAGAAGAGCCAAGTTCTTTGTCTGGTAGAGGACATGCTAGAAACTGCTGGTTCAAAAAGATTAGGCACAGTAATTAAAGCATAATTGCTATTAATAGTTGTTTTACTAATCAGATTTATCTCTCTATTACTCCTTACCTCAGAGGAATTTTTGATTCTTGGTGTTTTTCTGGGAGTGTATTTGCTGTGGGTGAAACTGAAGCCAAAGGGCTCTGCCATTCCTGACTTTGTCCATGCACAGAGAACACATTTTTCTCTGTCCTGCTTTTCTCTCTCCATCACACTCCCCTGTTCTCCCTCACTTTCTGTGGTCCCCCTGTGTCTCCTTGCTTCCTTTCCCTTTTTTATCTTTCCCAACATTCACATTCCCCCAGGAGCAGCTGTGCAAGTGCAGGAGAACTCCCCAAACAATCTGCCAGCCCTTTGAAGAACAGTTGTGTTCTTCCATGTCGCCTTAATTAGTGTGTCCCAGTGAGGCTGGGAGGGTCTCCTGGGAGGGGAGAGGAGAGGAGAGCTCTGAATGTGGCTGTCAAGCCTGGGGGCTGCACCCGTGGATGGCACTTCTCCAGTGGAGTGCTGCCATCGGGCCTCTTGGCACCTTGGCACTCCTGCATCTGGTTGTGTTGTATGTATTAGAGGTTGGGTTCTTAGAGCCCTGTCCCTCAAGAACTAACCTCTGCAGCTGTGGTCCAGAAAAGTGCTTAATAGCGTGCCCAGGACTAAGCACCCTATTTAGGAGCTGGCTGAATCGGGTCAGAATTTGCCATGCCCTGCAGGAACCAGCCTGTGCTGCACAGAACACGCCAGGGTGAATCACATCCAACTCCTGCCTGCTTCAGCTCCTCTGGGACTGACCCTGTCGAGGCTCCACAGCCTCTCTGGGCAGCCTGGGCCAGGCTCCAACACCCTCACACCAAACAAGTTTGAGATGGAACCTCCTCATTCTAGTTTATGTCCATCTCCCCTTGTCCTGTTGCTGAGCACCACTGAAAAATCCACATTGCTTTGCATGTCTGGGAACCTTTATTGTCTAAACACTCTTATTTCCTGGAGATAGCAAGGGGGTTTTATTAATGGGCCTGATCCTGTGGGGAGCTGAGCTCACTTCATTCCTGGTAGCTCCCTTGGCAGATGGATGTATCCCACAGCCCTCTGACACGTCTGCCTGTGTTAGGAGGAGCTGCTCTAGTGATGCACAAGCCAGTGAGGGAACATCTACAAGGCTTGGGCCAAACATCCTGAACCTGAGCATGATGCTACCTCACTGCCCCATCTGTCCCCAGAGGGCTCTTCTGGATCCTGAATAGGGAACCCACAGCCCTGCTCACGTCTAACTTGAAATCCCTGTTGCTTTTTAAAGACCTTGCTCCAAGATAGGCTGTGGGACTCTGTGCATCAAACCAGAGTGTTCCTGGAGCAGACAGGGTCACATCATCACTGTGCTGTGTACAGAAATAGCCTCCAGATGTGTCTGCTGTGTCAGGGCAGCTTATGGAATTGGGCAGCACTGCCTGACGTGTGGGTTTGGGGGTGTGATGGCAAATCCAGGCACCCAGCTCAGCCCTGACCTGCAGACGTGCTCTGTCCCAGCCCCTTGGGCTGATGTACTTTCACATTTCAGAGACACAATGACCAGCCCTGGGTGGTGATGAGACAAAGCTTCAGCACTGGGCCCGGGTTCTCCTCTGGTGGCACAGACAGGCATAGACAGGGTGTTAGAAAAATCCCTGTGTGAATTAAACCAGGTCTGGTAAATGCTTTAATTCCTTCAGCTGATGGGCACCAAACTTCTCTCATTGACTGTTCCTATTAGATTATTACTGGTTTGATGCACAAGTTCTCTCTGCATGTCAAACCTGCTAATCCTCCTAAAAATGGGGAAAATAATCATAACCCTTTTCAAAGAGCTTCCTCACTGAAAAAGGGAGAGGGAGAAAGAGGCCATCTCAAGTTTGCTCCTGGCCACGCGCGTTCCCAGCCATCAAAGCATATGGTGAGTGATGAGCAGTGACACATCAGAGTTCAGTTACATCTCCTGTCATGGGAGGAAGCCTTTGAGGGGTTTTTACTCATAAAACTGGATTTAGAAAGGGTTTTGTCTTTGTGGAAGTTAAACCAGCTTGCAGAGTCTTGAAGCTGTTTGCAGTGGGGATCCCTAAAGCACTCTCATGGGTCATCAGGTGGGTTTCCACCTCCTCAGATCCCATCCCCAGCTTGCACAGTGTGAGGTAAAGGCCAAAGCTGGTGGTGACAACACATTATGACCCCCTCTAGAGCTCTGCTGCCAACAGAGGGCACTTGGGTAGATGAGAAGCTTCCATCTCAGTCATACACTGCCCAGCAGCTGGGTGGTTATTCACTGCTGCTCTCATCTCCTCTAGTATTTCACTCTGTGAACAGAAGATGATGCTAGAGAATGACAGACAGCTGAGCTCTGAAGAGTAGAACTAATAAAAGCAGGGAAAAATTGAACTTTGTGCTGGGTTGCTCAGCATAAGATGATCCTGAAAACCTACAGAAGGTTGAGCCCAGTCTGACACTCTGTGAGGACCCCTTGGTGACCTCCCAGGCTCTGGAATCTGGATGCTCACACTCAGGCCTCCCAGGTCCTGGTAAAGAGCAGAGATAAGGCTGCTCTGCTCAGAAGCCCAGGAGATGTTGACATCTTGTCTTGCTTTTGCAGTAACAGATGTAACCTATTTGTTGGGTGCCTGAAGGGCACTGGGAAAAGGTCAGTGGTTAGGATGCAGATGACATACTTTCAAAGTGCATTAAAATACCACAATTCATTCCATGTGAACTCAGAGGAGCAGAGTGTTTGGAGTTAGGGGTGGGATTGCTTCCATAGCCCCCTTTGAGCTCCACGGCCCATTCCTGGGGAGGAGTGTGGGCTGCAGGTTGTTCTGCATGCCCTGGGCTTTGCTTTGGTGTAAAATATTCATAGTTCAGTTCAAGAGAACTGAGTCAGGACATCTGAGTTCACTTCTGCAACCAACATGATGTGTGCCCATGCGACCCCTACGTGACCATCCCACTCAAGTTCTGCCACGGGTGAGCAGAACAACCTTGTGCTGCTGTTGGGTCTTCTCAGCATCTGCTGCTGGTGGATGAGCTCAGCCTCCCCCCTCTCTAGTGGCCAGCTCATGGGTGGGATTGTGCCATTTAAAAAATCACAGTGATGCTTCCTTCCCTAGGAGACCAAATTGATGTTGAACATGCTTTTGAGGTCCATCACAGAACTGCGTGTGTGGACAGATGGGTACATCAGAGAAATCAGCATAAAATGGGTCTTAATGGACTTACCAAAAGCAGGCAGCCTGCTCTGGAACCTGAACTCTTGCCTTTTCTTGGTCATTTTCAATTCTACAAGTTCCCAAACAGTTAATGTTGAGGTGACAACCCCGTTTTCCTGGGATCTTTTTTTAAATGAGTATTTTAACAGGTTGTTTCAACCTCATTGCAGGTGAGGTTGGAGGGGCTCTAGTTGCAGATGTCCCTGCTCCCTGCGGGGGGGTTGGACTTTAATGGTCCCTTCCCACCCAAACCATTCTATGATTCTTTGATTCTTTATTATCTGAAAACCCCTGAAATGCTGGAAGTGCAACAATTCCTGCCCTGCTTGCTGCCTTCCTGAGGGACAAGCAGCTCAGCTGTCCCTGCTGGATGAGCAGAGTTGGTGGTGCTGGGTGGTGAGTCAGTGTCTCCAGCCCAGCCCTTGACTCACGGTGCTCCTGCATCCCTGCAGGTGCTGCAGAGAAACCAGGTGTCCACCTGGGTGCTCCTCAGCTGGGACATCCCTCCAGGGGAAGAAGTTGCTACTCTGAAGGTGCTTTTTAGGGTGGGCATAAGGATCTTGTTCTGCAGGTGTCTGCAGAGCCCCCGGGCTGGTCTCGGGGTTCTCTGGGAGCAGGGATGCCCCTGCACCCACTCCCTGCTGCCTGGTGAGGAGTGTGGACACAGGGGGTGCCCACCCCCTCTCCAGTGCTTATTTTAGGCACCACTAGAGCTGCTGTGGTGCAGCAGTCACGACGTGAGGCTGGGCATGAGCTGGCTGAGCAAACAGGCTCTGCAGCACCCAGGGGCACCACGCTGCCCATCACTCCCTGGCACTGAGTAATGTGCAGTGCTTGGAGCTGGCCCTGCTCTAATGAGAGGTGTTCTGACCTGCACCACAGCAGCCAGTCATCCAGTGCCACCCACGGGCTGGGCAATGGGATGAGTAATTTGCTCCCCCACCAGCTCTCCAGCCTCAGTGATGGAGCTGGAGGCTGGAGAAGGTCCTGGTTGCCCAGCCTGTGCCTGGAGCCCCACTGCTGAGGAGGATGAGGAGGATGAGGACCTGTTCTCACCTGGTTACTGTTGCTTGGGAAACCTCTCCCTCCACATCAGCCTGGTCAGTGCAGTGGTTCTGCCTTCCAGAAGGGCAGTATCATGATGGGGCATCTTCAGGGGGATGGAAACCAGCACGGGTGGAGGAGAAATGCACAGAAGAGGGGTGGAAATATGGAAATATTCCTGAGGGTTTTGTGAGAACAAGTGCCTAAAAATATCAGTGTTTTCACGTGCTGCAACAGACTCATCATTGTGTGATGTGCTCCAGGCTGGAGCCTGCTGGGCTCTGGAGATGGAATTGTGGCCCCACAGGAATAAGTGATGAACTTCCACAGGTGTCCCAGGGCCAGGGTTTCACTGGGGTCCCACTGCCCAGGAGGGCTCCCTCCTGCTGTAGCAGAGCTGGGCAGCCTGTGCTTAAAGAAACCTGAGCTACCAGGAGAGGAATTCAAGCATTTCTCTAAAACCCCATTATTTCCTCTTAATAAACACTGAGAAAGTTTGAAGGGCTCCCTGAGTGGACTGTGGGCAATGGTCTGTGTGTGACTCATCCAGGCTTCCCTCAGTAGCTGCTCCAGGAGTGATGAGTCTCTTCTTGCTGCCAACAGGAGAGACAGCAACGTTCAAACGGAGCTCATCATGAGGGGGTTGAGCATTTGGGGTGGTGGGTGGGAGTCTGGCCATCTGCACGCTCCACAGAAGCTCCACTGAGCTCCACCAGCCCCTCCTGCAGTTGGATCCCAGCCTGGAGGGGCTGCAGGGGTGGGGATGGAGGAGCTCTGCCCCTGACTCACATCTCAGCAGGGGCTGAAGAGCTGTGGGTGTAGCAGGAATGAATCTGGCCCTGGTGCCACCCTTCAGGAGGTGTCCCCGAGCTGGCTGGGCTGGGCACAGGGGACCTGGACCAGGCTGTGCCTGTCTGGATGCACCAGCAGCCCTGGTGCTCTGAGGGCAGTTGGGTTTGGGGGGTTATTTTCCAGCAACCCCCTGGTTCTATTCATTCTTTTACCCACGTGAGCTTGAGGATGCTCTTGGCTCCCCATCCCCAGAGAGGAGGCAGTGGCTTTGCTTTGACTGTGCTGTCAGCCTGGAAGAGGAGAATTGATCCGTTTAGTCAATTTTTCTTTGCCTTTCACTGGGAGATCCCCCTCTGGTCACCAGGACTTTAGATGAGGCTTTCTTCAGATTTCCAAGTGGGGGAAGCAGCTGTTGGTTGTGGCCTTTGGGAGCTGCAGTAACCCCCAGAGCTGGCAGCACAACCTTCCCTCAGACTGCTCATGAGAACTGGTGATTTTTGATACTCCTAAGTGATGGTGTTAATCATTTGTTGTTTTTATTCACTTTATCAGAAACACTTGGTAATTCCTTTTTGCTTCTCTCTGCTTCCCAGGCACTCTCAGCCCCTCTTCTCCTTGGCCAGACGAGTCCTCTCTGCCCTCCGAAGCTCCTTCCCGTGGTTATGGATTAGAGTGAGCAGAAGCTCACAACCAACTTCTTCATCGACTTCTCTTCTGCACTTTGCAAAGACCTTACTGGTTTTGAATGGTGAAGCTGTTTGTGGTGTGGAGAAGGGCCTGGTTTGCAGGACCTCTTCCAGTCCAGGAGGGACCAGCTGCACCGTGCCCATCTCCTGCAGAAATGGGTGTCCAGCACCAGCATCTCCATGGGTCACCATCCACTCCTTGTGTCACTGTGGCCTGACAGAGAGAGAAACGTGTCTCTGAGCAGATCTGGGACTCTCAGACACCTCATTTCCCTGCAGCAGGTACATTTCATGTTGCCATTATGAACAATTCAGCCACAACAACATGGTCCCTCAATTTGCCTTATTTATCTCAATCACTTTCCATGAGAGAGATAAAAGCCTGGGTGTGATTTCCTGGGGAGGCTTCGTCTCCTTTCATGTGGTTACAGGTGAAGGCTGCACAAAACATCCCTGCCTAAACATTAATCTCTCAGGGAACTGGGCTGAATGGAAGCCCCAGACCCCATGGATGGAACCTTTGCTTGCACCAGGGCTACAAAGGAGGCCAGTGCTCCAAGGTGAGTCCTTCTAGAAGTCTCTTCCCTTGCAGCAGAGGAGGGAAGAGGCACCATCCCCACCCATCCCTGTCCACGGCGTCCTGCTGAGCTCAGACTTTGCTGCTTCTTTCCTTTTTTAGTTTAGAAATGTCAGCACTTTCCGTTCCCATGGGAACCCTCCCTTCTCCCTGCAGCGTTCGGAGCTGCTGGGGCTGGAGGGGCTGGGGTCTGGCTGGAGGCATGTGCTGACCAGGCCTGGCTCCTGCCTCAGCAGAGGGGGCTGCAGGGGTCCTACCTGGGATCCTGCTCCTCTGCTCCAAGTGGGACCAAGCCCAAGGGCTCTGGGCTTGCCAGGGGCAGCCTCAGCAAAAGGTGCAACTGGGAGAAGGGGTCAGAAGCTGATTGAAAATTGTTATGGGTCTAAGGTGTCTTCGAAGCTCCTCATGGTGACCTCATGGAGAGTACAGGATCTTCCCAGTAGGGAGGGAATCACAGAATCATCCAGGTTGGAAAAGACCTTTAAGATTATTGAGTCCACCCGTTCCCCATCCCTGCCAGGGCACCACTAAACCATGTCCCATCTCCACAGCTTGGAAACCCCTCCAGGGATGGGGACTCCACCACTGCCCTGCCCAGCCTGGCACAGCCCTGACCACCAACAAATTGTTCCTCAGCTCCAACCTCAACCTCCCCTGGGGCAACTTGAGGCTGGTTCCTCTTGTCCTGTTCCTTGTTCCTTGGAGAACAGACTGACCCAACTGTGATGGGTACACAAGCACCCTGGGGAAAAGCCTTTCTGATGAAATTCATGTTCTTGGAGTAAAAACCTAATCTTGCTGCTGTTACAAATCTCAGAACCAAGTTAGGAGGATCCATTCACTACTCAAGTCATCCCTAACGTGATAAAATATCAACAACAGACTTTGTGAGGTTCAGCTGCTCAGTCCTTCTAGGGGTTTATATTCTGGAGTGTGTTGAGTTCGTAAATCACCAAACACACACAGAGCTCACTGGGTTCATGGGTGCCAAGGTGGGGGGGTAAGATACTGATCTTCATTGCTCAGTTTTAAACACTCTGCTGCTTAAAAAAGATCCTGCCAGAGCAGTAGGACGTGTGAAACAATGCTGGGAACTGCTGACAGGTACCATGGCAATGGGCTCTGCCAGGAGCTCTCTGGAGCTGCTGCTCCTGGTGACTGAACTATTTTTCACTCCGTATTTATGATCATTCCCACCCCTGAAGGATGCTGGCAGCTCCTCCCCGTGCTGCCAATGCCTCGGGCTGGGGTGTGCAGCCTGTACCCAGGCTCCTGCTGGGCAGGGGGAGTCTGGCCAAGGGTCTGTCTGGGCTCCTGGATGGTGGGAGCTGGGGACAGGCACCACGCTGAGGTGCCAGCCTGAGAGGTGACCCTGAGATCAGGGTCCCAGCACTGATGTACCGAGACAGCACCAGCATCCTGGTGCTGCCCAAGCCCAGCACCACGTGGCTGAGCTCTGGGAAGCTGGATTTCCAGGAGAGGAAGGTTAATTGCTGTTTGCTCTCAGAGCCTTCATCTCATTTTTTAACTCCTCTCTCTTTCATCTTCCCCGTCAGCTTTTGGAAAAGCAGTGTTTAGAAATCTGGTTTTCAGGGTCCAAACCAGCTGCAGGTTCAGGACCAGTGAGAATAACAGAGGGGATGCACCTCAGGGCTGCACTGGTCCCATGTGCAGGAACCTGCATCCCAGTAAGGCAGCTTCTGTAGGAATGGGTTTGAAGGGTGTTGGGGAGTCACTGATCCCAGCTCCTGACCCCACCGTGAACCCCCTGTGCTTTATCCCTGCTTTGACTCCCAGCCCTCAGCACCATCTCTGCCCTTTGACACAGAAATGTGTTAAAGAAAAGAGCCTCTAACAGGTGTTCCCCTCACCATAAGGATATTTATACACTCTAATACAGTCAACTGGCAGAATTCTTTGGAAGTTAAACAGATGGAGCTTGTAGGGTATTTTTTGCCAGCCTCTCAGTGATTTTACTCCTTCCCTTCTGTGCTTGCTGCACATCTCAGCTAAGAACCCAAACACCAAACCTGGGTGCAGATTTCCAGCCATGGTCATTGAATTTTCCACGGGCACATTTTCCATTCACTGCCCATTCCAGTGGATTTTCCACTCCCAGCCCTGCTCTCCCTGCTCTTGCCTTTGCTTTCCAGGGAGCACCCTGGACACTCCCAGCGTGTTGCTTTGCCCTGTGCTCTCCCAGGAGCAATCTCCAGCATCCTCCACCTCCTTGGCATGGCCAGTAGGTCTCGTGCTGCCATGTCCAATTTTCTCAGCTGTATTGAACCATCCCTAGATGAGCAGAATGTTTCAGAGCCTCAGCTGCTCCGCCTCGTTAGTGGCTCTTAATCATCCATATGTTTTATCAGCAGTGATCCTGCATTTGCTAACAATTTGCTGATGAGAAGGGAACCCGGAGCAGTCCCTGGTGATCCCCCCTGGAAGCAGTGCCAGGTGGTGGCCAGCACCTCCTCAGCCTGCACCTCCAGATGATCACATCTTCACAGACCTGGATTGCAGCACATCTGCACATCTTCACTGAATTGTGATCATATCAAGGAAGGAAAACTTGTTTATTTGACAGAACCCACTGTCTGTAAAGCTGTGTTGGCAATGCAGTGCCTGAGGGACTTGGGGTTGTTTAGCTTGGAGAAGAGGAGGCTGAGAGGAGACCTCATTGCTCTCTACAACTACCTACAAGGAGGTTGTGGTGAGGCTGGGGTTGGGCTCTTCTCCCAAGGAGCTAGTGATAGGACAAGAGGTGATGGCCTCAAGTTGCACCAGGGGAGGTTTAGATTGGACATTAGGAAGAAGTTCTTTGCTGACAGAGTGGTCAGGGACTGGCCCAGGCTGCCCAGGGAGGTGCTGGAGTCACCATCCCTGGAGGGGTTCAACAAACCAGTAGATGTGGAGCTTTGGGACATGGTCTGGGGGTCAGGGAGATGTTGGACAAAGATTGGACATGATGATCCTGGAGGTCCTTTCCAACCTCCATGATTCCATGATTCTATGATTCCCACCCAATGGCTTGGACCTTGTGTCCCTTGCCATGGCAGGGACACTTCCAACTAGACCACGGGCTTCTTGCATTTTGGAAACTAGTTAATCCAGCAGCTGATTGCTCTCCTCAACGTGCTTCCACGAGGGTGTTTTATCTTGAGGGACCTACTCGTGGATCCTCTGCACAGCATCTACTTTTTAATTCCTTTCCTGCTGCTTGGCAGAATCTCCGACTCCCAGACAACATCCAGAAACCCAGAGGGATGAGAGAGTTTCATATTGACTCTAAATAAAAGGGTAACTTTACACAAAGAAGAAGAAGAAGAAGAAGAAAAAATCCAAACAAAGCAGCAGCAAAACCCCAGGGTCTGCTGAAGTGGCAGCGAGTGTTTAATTTGTTCCCCAGCCCTGCTCAGCTCCACCAGCCCGCCCGCCTTTCATCCTCCCCCCGGCCCCTCCTGTGGGCACAACCCTTGGAAATGCATCTTTTTTACTCAGAATTCATTAACCTGCAAAAAGAACCCACTCTATGGAGGAAAGGCCGTTTGCTGAGTAACAAGTGGACATCATTGCTGCATTGATTTTCCGGGCTCTTATCAATAGGAGCTGTATTGAGGGACTCCAGGAGGGTGGAGGCTGTGGAGTCACCCCCTGGATGTGCCTCGTTAGCTCTAACGAACTCCAGCTCCACGCTCGGAGTGTTTTCAAAAGGGCAGAATGAGGAGAATCAGGACGTGGGCAGAGCTGTTGTCCAGCCCCAGCTTCTGTATCCTGGCTTGGTGGGCACTGGGAAATCTCAGAACCAGAGAGTCATGGAGTCTTTGCTTGGAAAAGACCTTTAAGATCATTGAGACCATTGGAGGGTTCCTGCCATCCTCTCGCAGAGGCTGGGGAGAAGCCTGGGTTAATCCTGGAGGATAAGCCATGGTTTTTTCCATGGGAAGCAGGCCAGCTTGGCTGCCCTCTGTGCACAGCTCAGAGCCTGGGTCATCCCAGAATGTGGCCAGCAGCCCGTGGGCAGATGGGGCCTGTGGCAGCTGCTGCTCTTCTGCAGTTTGGAAAAACACAGAATTCAGGCAATTCAGAGAATCGCTCGGGTTGGAAGAGACCTTTCAGGTCATGGAGTCCACCACTAACCCCTGGCCCTCAGCACTGCTCCTTGCCCAGCACCTTCCCCACCCCGGGAGCTGCTCTGTGTCCCTGCAGCCCCAGGAGGAGGGAGAAGGTCCATGTGGCCCACCACTGTGACCTGCCTACCAGCACAGGCTCTATAATTACTCCCTGAAATATCTGCCTCCAGCCAAACGTTGTGTGCAGGAACCAGAGGAGACCTCTGCCTAATGAGCCCGTCCCTGTGTGTCAGCACTAATTAATGTGCATCGCCCGGCAGGTTCCCACCTCCTCCTAGCAGCCTGGAATTTTACCCTCTGCTTAGAATTGCAAATGATGGTTAAAATGTTAAATGCCTGGGAGTCAGGGAGCTGGGTGCTCCAGCCTGGTCCCCCCTGGGTACATATGGGGTGATTCCAGGCCCTTCTTCCACTCCTGGTCCTCTTGGAGCTGACCTTCATCCTCACCACCCTTTTCTCCTCCCTCATTCCTATTTATTCTCTCTCTCTGTCTCATTTTCAGTCTCCTCCTTCCCTCATCTTTCTTTGCCTCCTTCTTTTCTCCTCAGCTCAGCATGAAACACCCTCCAGGAGCACGGTGGGAGAAGACCATCCCTTGTGTCACATGAAGCCACCTCAGAGCACACCAACCCCTTCCCATCAGATGATGCTGCTAGAAATAATATCAGGATAAACAGAAATAATAACGGGACCAACACCACACGTACAAATACATATGGGACAGGTAACTCTCCTTCTCCCTGTGCTGGGAGAAACAGCTCAGGGGGTTCTTGTTGGCACAGCTCTTCCCCAGCCAGTCCCACCACCACTGCATGAGGTGTGTCTGAGGGACACCATCAAAGCCTGAATAACTCCAACCTGCTGATCTGATTTTGCTGGGGAAGGTGACTCAATTTCTGTCCCAAGTGTTTCCCATGGCCACCAGTGCTCAGCTGAGGGTGGGGGATGGACAAACACTCACTAAAGGGCTTCCACACCCCACAGACATGAGCTGGTGGTGGAACACTCCCTCCTCTGCACCCCCAGAGAAATCTCCAGCCTGCAGCTCTGAAAAGCTGGCCTAAAGCCAGCCATGGGTCCTCGTTGGTTACCATGGTGTTTATAATTATTCATCATCACAGGAGAACACTGTCTGAGGAGCACACAAACATTTATCCTGCATTCACACCAGGTGCATGGAAAGGGAGGTGGACACGTGGAGGGGTCACAGTAGCTGGGAGGGGCTCTTTGGAGAAGGGGTTCAATCTTCTCCAAAACTTTTCATCCACAAAAAGTAATTAAGGGATAATTTGTTCTTTGGTTTCTGTCTCTTCACAGAGAGCTGAGAGCCAGCATGGAGTGGTGAACTGATCCTGCTGGGGAGAGCCTGGGAGAGCGGAGCAGGGACCATGGGTCCTGCTGGTCTGGAGGTCTAATGACAGCTCTGAGGGTACCACTGACCATTGAGATGATGGGCAAACCCACACTGTAACATCTCATCTGGATGGCACAGGGCTGGCGTTGGAGCTCAGGTAATAACAACTGGTGCTTTTCCATCATTTCAGGCTCAGGGACTGAAGCTGGCAGCCTCTTTCCTGCAGAGAGTGTCTGAACAGAGCAGGCTGTGGTTGAACAAGAAAGGTGGTTGGAGAGGTCTGTGTTTTGGTCACCTGGAGCACAATAAATAGTCATTACTTACAAATATCAGCATAATTTAAAGTAGAGTCATCCTTTAATGCTGTGCCAAGTGTGGCTGGTGGTTAAATCATAGAATCATGAGGGTTGGAAAAGACCTCTAAGGTCATTGAGGCCACCCATTCCCCATCCCTGCCAGGGCACCACTAACCCCTGTCCCTCAGCACCACATCTCCACGCCTTGGAAACCCCTCCAGGGATGGGGACTCCACCACTGCCCTGCCCAGCCTGGCACAGCCCTGACCACCAACAAATTGTTCCTCAGCTCCAACCTCAACCTCCCCTGGTGCAACAGAGACAACCCTGTCCTGTCCTCCCTGTGTTTAAGACACAATCCCTGGGTGAAGCATAACATACTGGAAAGCAAATACTTCTAAGAATTCACTTTAAATATACATTTGGAATTTTCGAGCTGGTAACTGCAAGTAACAGAGGAACCAAACACGGAGAATTTGTAGGATTTACTGTGTTGATTAATTATTAAAAAGAAAAAAAGGCATTGCTCTGTTAATCTTCAAAACTACCTTCTTGTCGAGCAAAGCTGGGGAACAGGGAGTGTTTCTATAAAGGCATCTCCCAGCCTTTGGCAGGCTCAGTGGAGACCTTTGGCAGGTGGTTGGAGGGAGATGCCCTCAGACGTGTGGCTCTTGGGGCCGAGCCCGTGGCAGGGGAGGGGGTGAACTTATGAGTGGCTCCTGCATTGCCCTGCAAGGGTCTGTATCAAAAAATGCAGCTTCTCTGCCCAAAACTGGAGCCTCAACAAAACCTTGGCTGGGGAACAAAGCAGCCGAGCCGTGGCATGGGGGAGAAGCTCCCCAAGAGCTGTGCCATGAGTGCTCTTCATGCTCAGCTGGCTCAGAAGCTGAGGATGATGATGATGATGATGAAAGCAGCACCTGCCAGCACTGAGGACTCCGTTCTTCAGCAGCAGCTCAGCTGGTGCAGAAGGGGAGTGCTGAGGCAGAGGAGCAATTTATGCAGAGTGGGGTGGATGACAAAGTGGCAGCTACTTCAGGGAATAGAAGCATCTTTGTAGGAGGGCCCAGATGGTTCAGGAGCGAGTCCTGTCCTCTCTGAAAAGCTCCGTTGTTGTTCTGGGCTCTGCATCATGGCTCTGGACAACGTGGGGCACATCCCATCTCCTGGGGAGCTGTGGGATCCACTCTCCTGACAGACAGGCCCAGAGTCTGGGTTTGCCATCATTTCATCCCAGCAGAATAATGTCATCTTCAGGCTGTTGTCCCCTCTCCAAGTGCTGCAGCACCGCTGCCTGTGACATCGTGTTCCTGCTCTGCCATCTGCATTAATTGGACACGTAGATTAATTGCCTGCTGGATACAAACATCACCATCCCTGGAGGGGTTCACAGACATGTAGATGTGGCACTTCAGGATGTGGTGTAGTGGTCATGGTAGTGTTGAGTTGATGGTTGGACTTCATGATCCTAGAGGTCTTTCCAACCTTAATGATTCTATGAAGATAACTGAACCTGGTCCTCTGTGGTTCCTCCACAAGCACAAACGTTGGGGTTGTGCCCCCAGCATGATGGGCAGACCCAGCATGGGAGATGGGCTGGGAAAGACTCATCTCTTGTTACATGTCCTTGTTACACCTTCCTGAGGTCTGGAAGGGTTGGTGGGAAGGGAAAGGTGAGGAATGTGGGTCTGCAAACCATCCTCCTGGCTGGGAGGGCAGGGAATGGAGAAAGCTGGAGCAGAGACACTATGAGCACCACCTGGACAGCCACACAGGTGGAGTCTGAGGACCTCCTGAAGGAGCTGCCCTACACCTGGTGAGCACAGCTGGAGGGGATTAACAAATCTCCAAGCAGAGATGGGCTGGGTCAGCAAGGCACAGCAAGGACAGGGCCTGTGGTGCAGTGGGACAGACCAGAGACAGCTGAACATGGACCCTCACTGTGGCCTGTTTGGTTTGGACATTTATGGATGTGTGCAGAGCTGGGGCTGCTGCTGAACCCCCCTGTGCAGGGGTGGACAGGGATGGGGTGTAACACCCAGACAGGGAGTGGCCAGGGCCAGAGACCTTCAGCACCACCAGCTGGGTCCAATCCCTCATCACTGCTGGTGCCATCACCAGGTGTTTCTCATCTCCAGAGCAGCACCAGCTGCATCCACTCACTCATCACTTTTAGAGTCCATTTTGTCTCCTAACCAGAGATTCAAAAGTTTCCTTCCATAGCAGGTGAACCATCACCTCTCATCCTATTGCTGCACTCCCTGATAAAGGTCCTTTCCCCAGCTTTCCTGGAAGTCCACAGTAAGGTCTCCTCGGACCCTTCTTTTCTCCAGGCTGACCAAACCCAACTCTCCCAGCAGAGGGGTTCCAGCCCTCCCATCATTGCTGGGGCCTCCTCTGGCCCCACTCCACCAGCTCCATGTCTCTGCTGTGCTGAGGACTCCAGAGCTGCCCCAGCACTGCAGGGGGGTCTCCCTGGGGTGGAGCAGAGGGGCAGGATCCCCTCCCTGCCCTGCTGCCCACGCTGCTGGGGACCAGCCCANGGCCCGCCCCGCTCCGCGCTCCGGCGGGGATGTGAGCGGCGGCTCCGCGGCTCCGCGCCCCGGGAAGATGCTGAGCAGGTGGATGAGTGGGAGCAGCAGGAACCTGGACCGCGAGTACAACTGCACCGTGCGGCTGCTGGACGACAGCGAGTACACCTGCACCATCCAGGTCAGCGTCCCGCCGGGCTCGGGTCGTGGCTGGGGGGGGGTCACCGGGAGGCGAGCAGCCCCGCACCGGGGTCGCGGTACCCCCGCAGCCGCCGCGCTGCCGCCCGGAGCCGGCAGACAAAAGGAGCGGAGCGGTGGAGGAAAGGAGAGGGGGGGGCTGCTCTTGCCCCGCCGCCGCGAACAAAGGCAGACCCCCCCTCCGCCATTCTCGGGGGAGCTCCGGGCAGAGCCCCCCGCCTGTGACCCCCACAACCTCCTTCCGCAGAGGTGCGCGGAGAGGTGCCCGCTGTCACTCGGTACCGGGGTGCCCGCAGCCCCCGGAGCGGGGCAGGGGTATCCCGGGGGGAGCCTCGGCTGTGCCCCCCGGATCCCAGCGGTGCNCCCCCAGCACCCCCAGCTCCTTCTCCCAGGTTCTCTCAATCCCTAACCCCCAGCCCGTGCCGGTACCGGGGGATGCTGTGGGGCAGGAGGTGATGCCACCTGCAGCGCAGCCCCGCAGCGTGCCCGGTGTCCCCGAAGACCCCCGCATATATCCCCCCACCCTCTCCCCTCCGCACCCGCGGATCTCCCCCCCTCCCTTGCCCGGCGGGGGCGGTGGATCCGCGCCGCTCCTGCCGCATTGGTTTGCGGCGGAGCCCGTCACGGTCGCGGAGCCGAGATTGGCCCCNAGGCGAGCAGCCCCGCACCGGGGTCGCGGTACCCCCGCAGCCGCCGCGCTGCCGCCCGGAGCCGGCAGACAAAAGGAGCGGAGCGGTGGAGGAAAGGAGAGGGGGGGGCTGCTCTTGCCCCGCCGCCGCGAACAAAGGCAGACCCCCCCTCCGCCATTCTCGGGGGAGCTCCGGGCAGAGCCCCCCGCCTGTGACCCCCACAACCTCCTTCCGCAGAGGTGCGCGGAGAGGTGCCCGCTGTCACTCGGTACCGGGGTGCCCGCAGCCCCCGGAGCGGGGCAGGGGTATCCCGGGGGGAGCCTCGGCTGTGCCCCCCGGATCCCAGCGGTGCTCGCCCTCCGCTGCCGGCCGCGGAACCTCCGCGCATCGCGGGGAGGACTTGGGCGCCAAGTAAAGTACCGGGGATGCTACGGGCAGGGATGCAGCGGGGATGCTGCCGGGCACGGCTGGACCTTTCCCCGGCCTCCGCCGCATCCCGGGGTGCCCCGGTTCTGCCTCCTTCATTAGCTCTGCCTTAATGATCGGTTGGGTTTTGTAATAATCCGGAGTGGCGGGGACGGGGCTCGCAGCTGCCGCTCCCCGAGTGCCGACCGGGACCCGCACCGGGGCCGTCGCCCCCCGCCCGGTTGCCACCTCGGTCAGCGCGGTCGCATTTCTAGAAACTCGCAAAAACCCGCTCGGCGTCTCAGCTGCAACTCGTTAGGTAACGGGACCTTGGGGCGGGAGGGGTGAGAGGAGCATCCCCGGCTCCGGTGGCTCTGACTCTTCATCGCTGCGATTCCCCCCATCCCTGCAGGGGAGCTCCCAACTCTGCTGCCGGTGCCGGCTGAATGCAGCCGAGTCCGGGGGCACTGGGAAATGCAGAGTTTTGAGGAAAGGTGACTAGAGATATAAATGTCCCCAACTCCCACCTTCCAGCCTTGGCTGGGTCTCCCCAGTTCCCCCCTGTCCTGCACTCCGAGGAGGAGGAGGAGAGAGCATCGTTTCATTTACAGGCAGAAACACGCTTTAAATGACAATGCTGGAGAGCGGTTGCCGAGGAGCGCTGCAGGCTCTGGGAGGCACCGGCGTTTCTGCTGAAATCGCCTGAAATCGAGAAATTCGGCGTCTTGTGCAAACACGGGCTGGGAAATGCTAATGGGGCCCGTGCCTCCCCCACCTGGCTGGGAAAGTGTGACCCAGTAAACAGCTCGAACGGCAACCTGGTTTATTTTGCATAAGCACGACTAATTCCTCTCTCAGAGGCTGCTTTTGATACAAATTACGTGGAAAACTGTAGTTGGGGAGAGCAAGTGTGGGCCATGCAGCGAGGAAAAATCTGGATTTTCTGTCCTTAGGATAATTTGATGAGGTATCCTCATTTTGCGTGTCCTTTTTTTTAAGAGTAAACATTATTTGATCACATATCTCAGTAGCTTATTGCATATCTGGCACAGTGAATCGTGGTGTTTACCATGCATGACCTACGGTGTGAGGAATTGCCTCGTGTCCCCCTCACAGTCAAGGTTACCCCGTGAGATATTTGTGTTGTGTTGCTGCCTCATTCACTGGGTATTGATGGTCCACACAAAATTGGAGCTCACAGAGTAGGACCTTCTAACGTCTCTCAAGTGAGCAAACCCATCCCCGAGCCCTGAATGAGTTTTGAAGGTCATTCCCTCACCAGCTCCGTATCTCCCGTCTTGCCGAGCCCTCTGGTGTTTCCTCACCCGGGCTCCTTCTCCACCTTGTTCTCCTGGTTTAGCTATTTCTATTTTTGCTGAAATACGGGGAAAAGCAGCCGAGGTACCCGCCGTTGTTTTTGTATGCAGAGCATTCAGAGGGTGCTCGCTGGAAGTTTGTGTGGTGGGTTTTTGGGGCTGTGCCCAGGGCGGTTGTGCTGCTGGATGTGGTGGCAGCAGGTGGGGACGTGGATGGGCTTGGTCCCCTCTTGGAGCTTCTCCATGAAGGGAGAAGAGAGCACTGGAGGCAGACCTGATTTTCAGAGGTTTTATTTATGTTTCGGATCATGGCGCTGGTTGAATCTGTCAACAGAATTAACCTCTGGCTGTGCTTGAGAAAGGTGCTCCCGGGGGCTCGGGGCTGTTGGTGACACCTGAATATTCTGCTGCTAAATAAAGCCTGTTTTATTTGATTCTCCCAAGTTTGCTTTGGTAATATCCCCCCGTTGAATGAGCAGTTCATTATCTGAGCTCAGGTGAATCCTTCCCCTCTTTTGCTTGAATTTTCCCTCCCCAACAGCCCATCGGAGCAGATGGAGGAGCCTGGAGAGCTCGTCCCCAGGTCCCTCGGCAGGCTCAGGGATGGTGCTGGGGGGACTGAGCTGCTGCAGGCACAGGGAGCATCTGCAGTAGGTTGGCACCTCCATAGGCAGTTCAGTTGTTTGTTTTTTTGTATATTCCAGTAATTTGCTGGTTTGGGCAGGACTCTGTCCCAGTCTCTGTCTCTCCTGGCTGCTGGGGGGTGGTGTGTGTCTGCTGCAGGTCTCAGCAGCTTGTCAGGACTCGGGGGCTCCCAGCAGCTGCCTGGACATGACGTTGGGCTTTGCTGGCTCAGAAAAGCTGATATTTTGGTAATATTACACACTACAGAGGCACCTCTTAAAGCAATACAGGCAGTAGCCTGCAGCATGGGGGCCAGTGGCTGTGGGAAGGCAGCGATGCCCGTTACTGCTCCCTCCCTTGGCATCACACTGGGTGCTGGGCACCCCACTCCCATAGGTGTCCCTGTCTGAGACACATCCCTGGGGAGCAGCTGTGCTGGAGGAGAGGGGCAGCCATCCCCAAAGGCTTTGGGTTCATCTGCATGGCAAGGATCTGTCCTGGTGGCATCCATCAATGCCATCCATCCACTGGTGCTCCGTGTCCAGTTCTCCGTTCCCTGCAGCAGAACAGAAACAGGTTTGGGGAAAAAAAAAAACCCCAAGCTCCAAGGCTCTGGCTGAGAGAACGTCTGAGGGAATGCTTTAAATCCTTGGCTGTGGTGTCTGCAGGGGTATAAAAGGCTGGGGATAATGAACGACTTGCCGTTGCCGGGTGCATCGAGCGTTTCCCAGCAAGGACAGTGGGGTTTTGTTCCAGCCCAGCCGCACTCCAGCGGCGCGGGGACGAGAGGCAATAAACACAAAAATGCTGCTTTTTGAGCCAGGGCGTAAGAACTTTCTGGCGTAAGACGGGGAATAAATTAAAGCGAGCTCTTGACTCCGCGCCTGGGCAGACCCTGCGCTTCCCACACCAGCACAAAGTTCATTAGGAGGCTTGGCAGGATCGTTAATAACGGGCGGGCGGCACAAAGGGGGGACCTCGGGGCTCTCGCAGCCATGCTGGAGGTTGGTTGTTCATTAGCTTTTTATCTTCTGAGAGCCTCCAATGGCTCTGGCTGGGAAATGGGTTAGGAGACCACTGCTCCCACCACGGGGGCTCCTGTCTGAAGTCCTGAGCGCAGGTGACGTGCTCTGCACCAGAGGTTGCTCCCTGCTGCCGGGAGCTCCAGAAACCTTTGTGCTGAGAAGCTGATGTCTGATCTCGGAGCCTCCCCCTCCCTCCTGCAGCCTGGGCCTGGGATGCAGGAGCAGGGATCGATGCCAGGACTCTTGTCAGGAATGCAGAGTGAGGTGGACTTTGGGTCCAAGGTGTGGGTCGGGCTCTCTGAGCATCACCAGCCTCACGGTCCAGCACCAGTGAGGCCCCAGCAAAGCCACCGCAGCACAGCCAGTGCCTTGTGGCAGCCAGGAGGAGTCCCTCAGCAGAACCTCTGGGCTGTGGTGGTGCAGGAGCCCACCCCTCCCAGCCTGGGGGTCCTGGGGGTGCTGAAAGCAGCTCCTGCAGGATTCCTTGGCCAGATTCCTGTTCAAAGGAGGGGTTTTATTTATAGCATTGGAAACGTGTTTGGAACAGAGACCATCGTGCTCCCTCTCATCAGCATCCTCCATCCCCTGCTCCAACAGCCACGTGTGTGTGGTTTGTGTGTGGTTTGTGTGTGGTTTGTGTGTGGTTTGCCAGAAAACCACCTGAAATACCCAGTATATTCAAAGACAAAGTAACAACGCTGAGAGATTTTGGGCTTCGTCTCTTTTTTCCTTTTAAATTCCTTTCCCAAGTATATAATTCCTTTCCCAAGTACTATAATTTCTCTCCCAAGTATATAATATCATACTATAGCATAGTATATTAATATAAGTATATAATTTTAAATACAAAGAGCACAAAAGGCAGCTGAGGAAAGGATCCTGATGTCCGCTGGAAAACCAGTGGCACGTTTACTCTTTAATGGGTTTTGGAGACCCCCCAAAAGGGCTCCTCGTGCTGTGGTCTCTTCCCCAGCTGCAATGTCTGTTTTCTGTTAACTTTTCCTGCCCGTTTTATGGCATTACCTGTGGTGAAACCACCTCCCCCCTCCTCAGCTGTCTCCTGGAAGCTGCTTTGCTTGTTGCTTTCCTGTTGATGCTGATGACAAATATGTATATATCTCTAAATACCCCTGTGCACACACATGGCAGTGGCTGTTGTAGACAGATACGTTTGGTAGCATCATGAAAGGAGGGATGTTCTGCTTCTGTCATGTACAAAATAGGCAGTGCACGGCAGGAGGCTTTTTTTAAGGTGTCTGGGGAATACTCCAAGTGCCTTGAGCATCCCACTTATTTTTAATTTTTGACTCATTCTCCAGCAGCTCGGAGGGATCGGGTGCATGGGGACGGTGTCAGTGGCCACGTTCCAGCAAAGCCAAGACCTGCACGATGCTTTGGTTGCCCCATACAGGACCAGGGGCACCAAAAGAGTCACCTCTTGTCCAGCTGAAGCTGTGCAGGTTGGTTCTCCTGCAATCACAGGATCATTTAGGTTGGGAAAGTCCTCTAGGGTCACCAAGTCCAAGTGACTTCCATGTTTGGAAGCAAGAGGCAGAGGGGTGAGGTCTGGAGCTGCTGCCCCTTGTCCCCAGGGAGGTGGTCAGTGGGTGGATAAAACATCCACCTTCAGCATTCCCCTCCTGTTGCTCCGTGGCACAGATTTTGTGATTATCTGATTTTCCAGCAATTTACTGAGTGGATGTATCAGGACATGGTTGTTTCTAAAGCAACCGGTGGGATTTGGGGCTGGCTGGGCAGTTTTACAGCACAGGGGTCGTCACCTGATGGAAACTTATGGCCCAAACTGGGCTGGATACCTCCAAAAAATGCCTGGTCCTTAAAGTTGGATTTTTTCCTGCCAAGGGCTGGTGCAGGGGGGAGTTGTGTGAACGGTGCTTCAGGCTGCCCGTGGAGAAGGGCTCTTTTCTAGGCAAAATTAGGATTTTTGTGACTGCTGGTGGACCCATCGGGGGTGCAACTGGGCACCTTGGTCCTCCTGTATCATCATCTAAAGTTGCAGAATTAATGACACTTTGGCAATCACCATCTACGTAGTGGGGAGTTGTGTGGACGGTGCCTTCAGGTGCCTTCAGGGCTCTTTTCTAAGCAAAATTCAGATTTTTGTGATTGTTGGTGATCCAATCTGGTGTGATCCTGGGGCACTTTGGTCCTCCAAATGCTTTAAAATCATCATTTTAAAGATGCAGACCATACTCTGCCCTTAATTACGCTTAGGCAATCACTGTCCACGTAGATACCTCTGCTGGTGACCATCATCTCCACTGGCAGGAGAGTCTCAGCAGCTGGAATCACGAGGAATCCAGTTTATTCTGCACACACAAATGCAAGATGCTGTCGTGCTTCCTCTGGCTGCTTATCTGCAGGGGCCAGGGGGCAAAATCCAGGAAAAATCTTATTTCCCTCAATAAAGTCACAGCTGTCTCTCCCGATACACATCAGAGCCAGACGGGGCCACTTTTACATAATCACTCTGTGGAGCAGAGATGGACTTTAAACCAGGGGATTTTTTAGCTGCTCCCAAGTGCTTCTATTAGTGGGTGATCCCCAATTCCCTGTGGAACTGGGTCTGTTCTTCCCAAATGGTTCAGTCTTTGGTCCCGATGAGGGAAGTTGGTGCAAATGGAGACTCCTCTTGTGGGGCTGGAAAACCTCTCAGGGTTTGTGGGATGGGTTTTGTGCTGTTAAAATCCAGGGGTTAGGAAATTCCTCGTGAGGAGGCTCAGGGCCATGGGCTGGCTGTGCCCTCATCCCTTGAATATAATAATTTTAGCATATTTTCTTTAGATGTTTGAGCCAGGAGCCTCCCTCTGGGCTGTGGTCCCCCCAGGGCTGAGCTGAGCCCTCCTTGCTTTCCCTGCAAGAGCCACTTTCCCGCATTGAGCAGCTCATTGGAGATTCAAGGTTCACACGTATTTTAATCTCCCATTTCTGGCAGTAAAGAATAGAAGCACTGGACTCTGAGCAGGGAGAAAAACCTTGGGCTGGCTCGGGAGGGAGTGAGAGGAGGGTCAGTACTGGCTGTCTCCTCGAACAGACGAGGCATTTTTACAAACACTAATTACCAAAAGCTTTGTCAGGTTGTGCTGTGTGAGGCCAGAAGAAACCTCACCTGGCCCAGGCTGGACGTCAGAGTTTTTGCTGTGCTGGAGCTGGAAATAGAAGGTTTTGCATCAGGGCTGTTACCAAAGACTGATTCCAGTGGCCTGTCTGTCGGAGCACTGAGGGTTCTCTATTTTTCAGAGGGTTTCTAGCAGGGCTGGTTCAGAGGGTATTGGCTTTGAGCCGGCATCCCAAAGGAAATATCCATCCAGATGAAATTCTTCTTTAATAAAAAAAAGGGCAAAAAATTGATGAAGCCATTGCGGGGCTAGAGAGGGACTTTAGGGATATATAGATGAGGTAGTTCACAGGGATTGGAGCTATATGTTATCTATGTACTTAACCCAGGGCAGTAAATGGGGACTGGGGGGAGGGGGGAAAAAGCCAATATAGTTATGTTTGAAAAATAGGTAAGGAAGATGCTGAGCAGGTAGTTCTCCTGAATCGATTTAATTCTCGTTAGCGTTGCACTGTGCTCTGCTGACTAATAGCTCTGCCTGCCACTAAGAGTGTCCAGAGCAGCTCTGGGAGCCTGGAGCTCCTGGGGCTGCTGGAAGTGGGGAGGAGAAGACGTCAGGGCAGGAGAAATCACAGCAGAGGAGGAGAGGGTTGGGGTTGGAGAGGATGATGAGGCAGGATCCAGGCCATAGGGGTGTGGTGGGTGTGGGTTGGGAAAGTCCTCTGCCAGGCTACCCGTCCATCCGTCTGTCCATCCATCTGTCTGTCCATCCATCCACCCACCCACCCAGGGATCCCATGTTCCCCATACCACTCGGGCTGCTGTTGGAACCAAGCTGTGGCTCCTGCCCTTGCAGTGGGATCATGGAGCCTCCCTCTGAAGGTGGCTGTGGGACCAAGGTCCTGCCTAAATCTGGGGGTTCCTGGGCTGCTCCTCAGCATTACGGTTCTTCTCCTGGTCCAGAATGGACTTTTCTGTCCTGTGGTCCAGGTCCTGGTAACTACTGTGGCTCGACCCCCCCCAGCTCCCTCAGCTGCTCCTCACCACACTCCTGCTCTAGACCCTTCCCCAGCTCCGTTGCTCTTCTCTAGACACGCTCCAGCCCCTCAAGGTCCTTCTGGGAGTGAGGGGCCCAAACTTGACCCCAGGATTCAAGGGGCAGACTCAAATCATAGGAAGCTAAAAGAAATAAAGACTGTGCTAGAGGAAGTTGAGGTTGGATGAAACTCATTGGGATGAGTTCCTCTTTATCCATCTGAACTGTCCCTGGTGACTGTAAGGTCTTGTCTGCAAGTTATAGGATTGTTTAAGCTCTGTGAGAGCTCCCTGGGCAGAGCTGTGCTGGTCACCCTCTGCCTGCCCTGGCACCACTGACACGTTGCTGTGGGTGAGGAGCTGCTTGGTTCCCCCTCCTGGTTTCTCCTCAGTGGCCAGGACAAGGAAATATGGGGCTGTTTTGCTGTTGTGCTCTTCCAAGTGAGCAACCTAGCGTGAAATAACCCCACACTGAGCAAGCACCAGAGGGTGAGTGCTCACGGTGTGCTCTTCTGGGGGTGTTTGGGGAAATAAACTCATCTGATAATAAATTAGAGAAGCCAAAAGCAACTGTTTTGGATGCACTTGGCTCTCCTGTAAGTGCTCCAATGATCCTGGCCTTTACCTGAGTGTCAGCGAGACGCGGGGAGAGCACCAGGGTGAAAATCCAAAGCTGCTGCCTGGATTGGAGCCACTGCCAAGGGAAGGGCTGAGAGGACCCGTGGAGCTCACTGCAGGGTTAGCAACAGATTCACTCAAGCCCTTTAAAATATTTATGGTGCTGTAATCCATACACATTTGAAGCCTATTTGGCATCATCCTCCCCTGCTCGTGTCTCATGGAGAGGCTCCAGAGAGCATCCCTGCAGGTAGCCAAGCAGCACGGGTGGGTTCTTACAGCTCAGATTTAGGAAGGACTCACAACTCTGTTCCTGGAGAGCTCTTCATAGCGTTTGCACAGTGCTTGGAGGTGCCCAACTGCTGGTGCAGTGATGGGGTTGGGATGCAGGATTTATGCTGAGCTGTAGGACTGGTCCTTGTACATCCAGCCTCCCCCCGGCTCCATCACCCCTGGGAAGTGAAGCAGAAGATGCCTCAGAGGTCTCCTCAGTGACTCATTCACCCCAAAGCACCTTCCCCTGCCCAGGGGTGCTGGGGGGTCTGTCCCTGGGGGTGCTGGGGAAGCTCTGCAGCTCTGGGCTCAGCCAGCAGCATTTTGGGTGCCTTTGAAGCTCTCAAAGCCCCCTAGGCAGGAAGGATCGTGGCTCTGGCTGGGCTGTTTGTCTGCACAGCTGCAAGGCAGCACCCCCCCTTCCCTCCCTCCCTCCTCTTTGTATCCTACCTCCCTCCCTCCTCTCTCTAGCTCCTCTCCATCCTCCCTCCCTCTTCCCAGNCCTTTCCCCCCCACTTTCCTCCCCCATTTCCTCCTTTTTCCTGGATTTCTTTTTCTCTCATGATAAACCCCTTTATGTCAGATTCCATCAGACGTGGTGGAACATCTTCCCTGGATGGAAGATGTATGGATGGACACAGCCCAGCACCTTCCCTTTGCCTCTCAGTTTTACCAAGGCAGTTTTTGCCTCTCTGCTTGAGGGATGGCTCTTGTCAATCTGCCACTTTTTACTCTGATGTGCTAAAAATAGCTCATTATTTCCAGGCAGTAATTGCACATCCTGAAGCTCTTAAGGTAATTACCTTTTGGTGGGAAGGAGCTGAAGACGGGCTGGGTTCAGCTGGCAAAAAGAGGGTTCTCAAGGAGCCCAACCAGTTCTGTGCTGATGTCCCTCAGCAGGGGTGAGGCATCTGGGGGGACGCAGGAAGGTGGTGGCACATCAGCCCTTCCCTGGTTTCTCCAGGGGTGTTGAGGGAACAACGGCCTCCATCATGAGCAACAGCTCCTCACACATCACCCCAGCCTGGACCACTCCTGAGGGAAGTCCTGGAATAAGCAGGAGCATCACTCGTTGTGAGCTGCTGGAGAGGGCAGGGAGGGGCTGGTCCCACCTTCCCCTGCCCATGGTTCATGTCCCTGGGTCAATAAATAATCTCTTGCAGTGCTGTGTTGGTTCCCAGCTCTGTAAATCAATTTGCCCTCTTGTAGAGTACCCAGAGCTTGCCTGAAACAGGTAAATTACAGCCACCGCTGCTGCAGCTTTGTGACTAATTTGATAACATATTAAGAATATCAACCATTTAGGGCGTCTTTGTCTGAATCAATTTCTGCCTGTGAAAGGCAGAGGTGCTGATCTGGGAGTGCAGAGCGTGTCCCAATCCTGCCTAATCCTGGGGCTTTTCTTTATCGCAGTCTCCAAAGGATTCCACAATTACAGCCAGATTTATCTGCCTGAGTTTCCCTCCCTGGGATGTCACCTCCCCAGCTGAGGGTTTCTGTGGGTATGGCAGCACCTCCCTACATGGGGAAGAGCTCCCAAAGCCATAAATTGTGTTTGTGGAGATATTTGGAGAGATTATAGAGAGATTTCCTCATGGACAGGGAGGTGCTGGAGTCACCATCCCTGGAGGGGTTCAACAAACCAGTAGATGTGGAGCTTTGGGACATGGTCTGGGGGTCAGGGAGATGTTGGGATGAAGGTTGGATTTGCTGATCCTGGAGGTCTTTTCCAGCCTAAATGATTCTATGATTTTTTCCAAGCGTGGCTGTAGCCAGTGAAGTGCCCCCTATAAACCAACCCCCTCCTGCCAGCATCGGTGAGGTCGGCTGAAGCTTCTATCAGCCATCAGAGAACCCAAACAGGAGGGTGATTTGGGAGCTTGTTCCTTCACACCTCGTGTTCCCTGGGGCTAACACAGGGATGTGATGCTGAAGCCCTGGACTGTCAGTGTTGTGCATTATTTTGCAAAAATCTCTTTTTTTCCCCAAATAACTGGGACTCAGGCTCCATCCCGGCGCTGTCGGGGAGCATCGAGCGTGATGTGCCTGATGTGTCTCTGCTGCCTCTGAGGACAGTCACTGGCTGCTTATGCAAGTCCTGGGGGGGGGAAGGACCCAGCCCTGCCCTCAGCACCCTCCGGAGCAGCTCCTGGAGTGACAGCTGAGGCAGGACAGACTGACAGCCAGTGCTGACGAGAGGGGTTTAATGAGGACCTCAGGCAGGAGGCTGGATGCCTTTGCCAGTAGATGTTCCCCAGCCTGTCCAGCTTGGGGGTCTGCTGCCATGGGACCCCAACCCACAGCAGGAGGACGAGGTGATGTCCTGGAGCTGCTGCAGCTCCCATGTATGGAGCAGGAATTGCTGGGGTGTGAGGGAAGCGGCCGTGGGGGCTTCATGAGATTCCAGCAGCTCCTCTGCAATATAAATATAGAACCATAGAATGGTTTGGGTTGGAGGGGACCTCCCAAGGTCATCCAGTCCAACCCCCCACAATAAGCAGGGATGTCTCTACCCAGGGCAGGCTGCTCAGAGCCCCATCAAGCCTGATGAGCACTTTGATGGAGCCAGAGTGATGAGTTGTGTGCAGGAGCCCCTGTTTCCCTTGCTAAAGCAGTGGTAGGT
The DNA here is from genome assembly GCA_013401335.1 of Brachypteracias leptosomus. Taxonomy (NCBI): domain Eukaryota; kingdom Metazoa; phylum Chordata; class Aves; order Coraciiformes; family Brachypteraciidae; genus Brachypteracias; species Brachypteracias leptosomus. The sequence goes on along the minus strand of VYZX01032810.1, from coordinate 199,163 downwards.
AGGGAGGAGATCCTGGAGATAGGGAGTGCTTGAGATTGGTTCTGTATCAGGCCTGATATGAGACCTTGCTTGGGGTGAAAGATGCTGCCTTGATTGCAGGAGATCATCGTGACTCCTGGAGCTGCCCGGCCAGGCTTGTAACTCGGTCTGAGTTGGTGGAGTTGCTCTGCCAAGTATTTCCCTGCCGAGGTCCCCACGCCTGCCGTGGGTGAGATGGACATGCTGCCTTTGTCTGTGCTGCTGGAGGGGAAGGGGCCTCTCCCCTCCCCCTTTCCCAGCTATTTCAGCCCAAATTCCTCTGCAGAGCCCTGTGGGTGGGCAGAGCATCCACACAACGTGTCTCCTCCCCAGGACCACACATCCCAGCCCTGGGTTGCAGTTTTTTGCTGTTGTGGTCAGCGATAGGGTCTCATTTTGAAGAACTGCAGCTCCAAGGATTTTTTTAATATTAGGGTTTCAAAAAAAACCCTACAACCCCTCCAAATCCAACGTCTGAGCTCCGCAGCAGTGAGGCTGGGGGTGGCCACCCCTCACCTTGGGGCTTGGGTTCAGGTTGGGCTGAAGGAGGGAAGGTGGCACCTCCAGCAGCATCTCCAGCAGGGAGAGCTCCTCCTGGTGGGCTCACCAAGGGATGGACACCAAGGAGGAATCAGGAGCTGGTGGGACCAAAAGATGTTTTTCCAAGTGTTGTCACAGGATTGGGATGGCCCCTCTCTGGAGTCAGGGGTGAGGAACCTTCTTACCTCTATTTCTCTGTCCCATATGTGTGTGTAAACACACCATGGTCTGAGCCCCTTCAGTGGCTCTTGTAGCACAGAGAATACACCAGGGATGGAAAATGTGACCAGAATATTTATTCTTCATCAAATCAGAGCAGCCCCATTGATGTCTCTAACCTGTGTGAGCTTTCCTTGGGTGTCTTTCCCTTTTCCCCCCCCGTGGGTTTCACCAGAAGCTGCTTCCCTGGAGCAGACACACTCTCTAATCACTTGTGAAGCCTGCTCTGATGTGAGTGAGTGGAAGAGACAAGCAGAACCTTTTCTCCATTAAACCCCAGCCTGGGGGAGCCTTGTCTGGAGATGATACCTGGCTCTGCTCACTCCAATGCTCCTGGAAATGAGGAGCTGGAACTCCTGGAGAGCTTCCCTTGCTTTGCTTTGTAGTGGCAGTTACAACCAGGGAGGTGCTGGAGTCACCATCCCTGGAGGGGTTCAACAAACCAGTAGATGTGGTGCTTTGGGACATGGTCTGGGGGTCAGGGAGATGTTGGGATGAAGGCTGGACTTGATGATCCTGGAGGTCTTTTCCATCCTTAATTCTATTCCATCCTCAATTCTATTCTCTACCCTCTCCCTGGGCAGCCTGGTCTGTGCCTGACCCCTCTCAGTGAAGAACTAACCTGTGCTGTAGGTGGGGGCAACTTGCACCTCACTGAAGGTTGTGGGACTGGCCGAGCATCTTCCCATGTCCCCAGGATGGACACGAGGGTCCCCTGGACCTCAGCCACGGGCAGGGTTGAAGTTGTCACCCCGTTGCTGCAGGGAACGATCCCTTTGTGCTTTGCTTCTGAGGGACAGCATAAAAATAGGAGCTAAGTGCTGCAGGAGGGTTTGGAGCCCTCCATCACCAGCAGCACCTCAGATCATTAAGCCTGAAATAATTTTAATTGGATCCAGAACTCACAAGGGATTTTTTTGTGCCGTTGTGGAGCTGGACTAGTTTCTCCAAGATCACACCAACCATCCGAGCATAGGAGGGGAGAGAGTCCCTGCTTGGCCTTGGGGTCATAAGAAGGGTCTCCTTCCAGGTTTAAAGACTGGCAGATAAATGCTTTACTCCCTTCGGAGTGGACAAACACCACCTGGAAAGCTCTAAATTGTTGATTTAAGTCCTTAAAAAACCCTTTTGCTTATTGACACCCTGTTCCCATGGGGCAAAGATGTGGATCTAGAGGGGTAGAAGTTCCTGCAGCTCTGCTGGGGGGGTTCAGGTGTGTGCAGAAAAGATACAATTTCAATTAATTACTCTGCACATCCCAATTAAAAATGAGGCATTTGTCTTTGCAGCTCCGTAGCCCTCACCCACACAGGATTTTTCAGCTATTGTGTCCTTGGAGTGCATGGACTCCTTAAAATTAATCGGGCATTAATCAAACCAAGATGATTCAGTGCAGTGGCTGCACAGAACAGGGGGGGAAAAAGTAAATATTAACAATTCCCTGTAAATAGAGTGGCCTGAGAGCATCTGCAGCTCGTGCTCCTGTGTCCCCTGCCTGAGGACATCATAGAATCATTTAGGTTGGGAAGGACCTCCAGGATCATCAAGCCCAACCTTTGTCCAGCATCTCCCTGACCCCCAGACCATGTCCCCAAGCCCCACATCTCTCATTCTCTGTGCCCTCAGAAAGCCCCCCAGGTCCTGCAGCTGCACGAAGGCTTCAGTTTGGGGTTTGGTGGCTCCTGGGCTCTGCTCATCACCATTAACTTCCCCTTTGGTGGTTCCAGTTCAGTGCCAGGACTGTGGTTGCTGGTGTGTGTGTGTTCTCTGTGGATGCCACTCCAGCACTCCCTGGCTGTGGTGGGGCTGTGGATGGTTTGCTTCCCACCAGGGGATGCTTTAAAATGTGCACGGAGAGCTCCCGGAGAGCACCAGAGACTTACCAGTGTTTGAGGAGGACTCTGGTGTCCAAACAGCCCTTGCTATTTGCACAGTGGCCTCTGGCTGGCTGGGATCAGAGGGTTCATACACTGATAAAACACAAATGCAGGGATGGGTTTGGCTGAAACCCCAGGAAGATGCTGAGCACCTGGGTGAGGAGCAGTCATGGAGCAGGATGAAGCAGGGGGAGTGTGGGGAAAGGGCTGGAGGAGAGCCCAGGGCAGGGTGGGCGGGCAGGAGGTGCCAGGGGCACAGTCCTGGGCTGCCTGGGGTGCCCGTGCTGGCCCCAGCCCTGCCCTTGGCCTTGGTTCCTCTCCATGGGCATCTGGCAAGTAGCTTTCAAGGAGATGCCACCACACCTGGTGCCACCAGGGCTGCCCAGGTTCTCCATCCTGCAGCCCGGGTGGGGTTTGGGTGAGCTCTGATCACCTGGCACCACAACCCAGGACAGTTTTGCAGACAGGCTTCACAGCTGAAGTTCTGCTGCTGACGTTGGAGGTTTTGTTGCTGTGACAGATGCCGGGGGGGCCCTTGGGTCACCCTCAATGTGAATGTTTAATGAGATGCTCGGAGCTCTAATTGTGCGTTGCAGGCTGCAGACCATGGAGATGCTGCAGCACTGGGTGTTAGGTGGATGCAGGGTTTGTTCTGCTCTAGCAGAGGGTGGGGGCTGCCTCCTGGCAGGGGTCTGTGGGGGGACACATGTCCTGGTGGGTGCAAGAGCTCCTGGTCCTTGCCCAGCTGTGGTCCATGGGAGCCAGGCTGCTCCTCCACGGGAACATCAATACGAGGTCAGGTCCTGCTCTGCTGCTGAGCCCCTTGGGATCATAGAATGATTTGGGTTGGAAGGGACCTCAAAGATCATCCAGTTCCAACCCCTCGGCCATGGCAGGGACACCTCCCACTAGAGCAGGTTGCTCAAGTCCCATCCAACCTGGCCTTGAACACCTCCAGGGATGGAGCATCCACAGCCCCCCTGGGCAACCTGTGCCAGGGTCTCACCACCCTCAGAGTGAAGAATTTCCTTCTAATTTCCAATCTAAATCCCCCCTCTTCCAGTTTGAACCCATCACCCCTCGTTCCATCACTACAAGTCCCTCCCCAGCTTTCTTGTAGGCCCCCATTGAGTACTGGGAGGTCTCTGTAAGGTTTCCCACCTTCTCCTTCCCTTCCCATTTCAGAACCAAACCTGGAGCCCCCGTTTCCCTTCCCCATTTGATGTCACTGTGCTGCCCTTGATTGCAGAGCCCTTTGTTATTCTCCTTACTGACTTCTACACCAACACCCCTCTCCTGTGCCCGCAGAGGGGTGAGCTCCTGGCTCGGGGAGGAGCTGGTGACCCACGTGCAGCTCCGATCGCTCTGCAGCTGAACTCGAGCAGAGATAAGCTCATCAATCTGCTCCAGGCCATCTGCAACTTTCTGGACTGTGGTGGATTATTTGTCCTCTTTCTGGGTTCAGCTGCCAGCCCAGCTGTGGCCACAGCTCCTGCAGCAAAACAGAGTCCTCAGCACTCCAGAGCTGGGAGAGATGCTTGAACGAGCCCCAGCATCCCCAGCCCTGCTCCCCCAGGCTTGTTCTCTCACGGTTCCTCGTTATGCAACCCAGAAACTCCAGTCCTGGTTTTATTTGTAATTATTAGTTTGATCCAGTATGAGCCCCAGCGTGGGTTTCTGAGGGAGGTTTGCTTGGCCACCACCTGCCCTGGGAGGGTCGTGAAGGGCTGTGCCAGGCTGGGCAGGGCAGGGGTGGAGTCCCCATCCCTGGAGGGGTTTCCAAGGGGTGGAGATGTGGTGCTGAGGGACAGGGGTTAGTGGTGCCCTGGTGGTGCTGGGTTAATGGTTGGACTCTTAAAGGTCTTTTCCAACCCAAACAACTCTATGATCCTAAATATCACTGCAGGGAACAGGGGCTGGTGGGTGCTCCAGGACAGTCCTCACCCTGTGAGCTGCCCTGGGGCTGCCCTAGGGTTAATGAGCAGCTCCAGACCAGCCATGAGTTCTTGCCTCTGCCACAAGCATGGTGATTTTGATCTGCCACTGTCACCTCTCTTCCCGAGCCTTTTAGTGTCATGGTTTCTGCTAAAACAAGCCACAACCCCCAGTGTCAGAGGGATGGATGGTGGGGCCACCGTGGGTGCTGGAGGTGATGCTCCTTTGCTCTTTAATTTCCATTCCCATCACTCCTCACACCAGCACCTCCCCTGGGACAGGCAGAGCTGGTTCATGGTGGCAATGATCAGCCCTGGTGACAGAAATCATTCAACACTCCTCCTCCTTCTCCCCAGTTACTGAGACATCCCAGTGGAGGAGCTGCACTGGTTTCCATGTTGGGGTTCCTCAGGTTGGATGGAAGGTGGGGAGCAGGGGGAGCTGAGTCTCTATCTCGTTGGGGTGGCTTTGGTGGCTTTGGTGGAGCTTCCCCTCCTGCCCTGTCCCCAGCAGCATCATGCTGGGGGTTTCCAGCACCATGGCAATGGAGATGTCAGTGCTGGACAGGCAGTGAGTGCCCAACACATCTCCAGTCAGGAACCATCTCTCTGTACGGGGCCATCTCTGTGTGTCCTGTTCCTGGGGATGCAGGTTGGAAGTTTGCAGAGGGGAGGGATGAAACGTTCCCTGGGTTTGGGTCCCGGACCCTTTCCCACTGCCCGTGGGGTGTGAGCTCAGTGCCCGGCCAGCCTGCCAGGCAGCCCTGCCAACCCCCAGCCCCCATCGTGCTGCTGCGAGCCCAGATCAGACTGGCACAGCTCCTCAGCTACTTGATTTCCCTGGAATTAGAAGCCCAAAATCTTTTTTAGCTAATGCTAGCACTTAAATAAAATAATTCCCCGGGCTGGGCTCCTCCGTCGGGAGCTCCGTTCAGCACCAGTGCTCCCAGTTCCCAGTTACCTCTGGTGCAGGTCGTTACACAATCCTCGTTCTCATGCTGCAAAGGGCTTCATTATGGAAACTAACATCAAAGTAGACCCAGAAACAATCAAGTTTCTGTGCAGAATCCAAGATGTTTGGGGAGGATGAGGAGATGGGGTTTGCAAACCGCTCCGCTTGGGCTGGAGCTGGGGAGGGTGGAAAGAGGCTCCTCCTCCCCCTCAGCCTGGCAAAAAATTGTCATTTATCCTGAATTTGTGACCCAGTGGGCAGGCTGAGCTAACTGGGAGAGAATGGGAATAGTGTGTGAAATAATGAACAAGGAGTCCCCATGTCTGCTGCCTGGCAGTGGGAAGGAACTGGTCCAGCAGAGCAGGATGCTGGAGGGGGATGAAGGAGAGGGATACTGGAGGGGGATGCTCAGCAGAATGGTGGAGGGGAAGCTGGAGCAGGGTGAGGGATGTTTCGGCCTCCCCCCATCCCTCCCTCTACCCGACCACAGGATTCTTCCCAGCCCAGAGGCTTTTACAGCCTGGGAGATGCTGGATGCTGCAGGGTCCTGCTGAGCTGGAGTGATGGGGACAAGGGTTCCAGGTAACATAGTGAAGAGGAAAGAGGAATCCATGATGAAGCTGAGCCCAGTTGAGAAATGTTAGAAGTAAATGGCTCAGATGGAGGCAGCTCTAACGTGACCAGTGACTCAGGCTCCACCAACGTTGGCAGCTGAGCAGGGCAGCCCTGGCACGAGGGTGAGAGCCCAGCAAACAATGCCCACCATGTGTGTGGCACAAAGGGGCTTTTCTTCACCCAAAGCGTGTGTAGCCACTGGCTCCAGCTCCTCCTTCGCCCCACGAGCAATGACAGGGACACCTTTATTTGAGCTGGAGTTCCCCTCGGTTGCTCTCATCATCTCCCAGGCAAGGGCTGCGTGGTCTTGGCTCAGCTCCTGGGGCTTTTGGAGCCTCTTTAAAATAAGCCCCGAGCCAAGGAGCAGCTGGTGGTTCTGCCCACGAGTTGATCAGTTTGTCTCTTGGTCAGGTTGTGCTGTTCCCCACAGTGTGAGCTGGGGCAGAGCGGGTCCTCATCCTGCAGGTCACCCCCAGAACCACTCCTGGAGACCCCAGAGCTCAGCCCCAAACACACGTTGTAGGTGGTGGCAGGGTCAGCTCGTGACCCTTTCTGTCTTCTGCTCACACAGAGAGAAAGGTCAGGGACTGAACAGGCTGCCCAGGGAGGTGCTGGAGTCACCATCCCTGGAGGGGTTCAACAAACCAGTAGATGTGGAGCTTTGGGACATGGTCTGGGGGTCAGGGAGATGTTGGACAAAGGTTGGACTTGCTGATCCTGGAGGTCTTTTCCAGCCTAAATGATTCTATGAAAACCCATGGATTTGCCCCATTACACGTGATGTGGTGACACCTCCTGTGCCTGGAGCTGGGAGTAGGACTCAAGCCTGTCCTCAAAAACCCTCTGGTGGGTCCCCAGCCCACCCTGCTCCAGACCCCACAGGTCTGGCTGATTTCGCCCACGTGAGATACAGCAAGAGTGTCATGTTAGGTCAATATTTGGTGCAAACCAGGAATGTGTCACAGGACAGTGCCTGGCACGTGTGAAGCAGCTGGAAGCTGGAGATGCAGCATCATGGTCAGGACCTGGTGACCCCAAAGAGCCATCATGGGAGAGCTGGTGGAGAATCTTCCCCAAGTGGTGAAGGAGCCAGCTTCCCATTTCCCTGCCTGTGCCTTCGGATGGTGATGTCAGGATGCCCTCCAGGCCTCCTCTGCTGCTTCTCATCCCTGGGCATTCAGCTCTGGAGCTCAGCCAGTGCAGCCAACTTGACAGGCTCTATCTTTGGAGCTTATTCCGTGTTTTTAAAAGATTTATTGGAATAAATTGCCAGATGAAATGCTGCTTTCAACGTGCTGACCTGCTGTGTAGCCTTCCAGCAGTGCCGTCAGGGAGAATTGGAGCCTCAGAAGTTTGCCTGGTACAAACGAATCGTCTCGTCGGGGCTTTGATGGAAAAGTGAATTAAGCAGAGAGTGAGTTTAGTGACTGTGCTGGTGGGGTAGGAAAGAAAGAGAAACTTTTCTGTAGGTCTGAGAGGATGGGTTGCTTACCCTGGTTGGCTTGGCTGGGCATGGAGCAGGAGCTGGCAGCACCACGGGGGATAATGGTTCATGGCAATGATGAAAGCAGAGCCAGACCTGCTGGTGCCTGGCCAGAGTCCTGCGGGAACGTGGTGATTGCTGGGATGAAGAGCTGCTCGGATATGAGCAGGAATGTGAGATGAAATACATCTGAAAGATGGTTTTAGGTGCTGTTTCTCCACAGCCTTCTCGAGGTTCAGGCTCCACATTGTCATAGAATCATCACAGAACAGTTTGGGTTGGAAGGGACCTTAAAGATCGTCTAATCCCCCCCAGCTCCCTCAGCTGCTCCTCACCACACTCCTGCTCTAGACCCTTCCCCACCTTCCTTGCCCTTCTCTGGCCACTCTCCAGCACCTCAAGGTCCTTGGAGTGAGGGGTTGCACTGCAGGAGAAGCATTAGAAGGACCCGCACGTACCTCAGGGTGATGCCACCAGCACGGTCCCAGCAGCTCTGACTAGATGTCCCCCAGTCCCTCCCCTGTGTCTCGCAGGGGCTGCTGGGGACAGTGACAGCAGCAGACAGGACCTGCTGTGCTGTCTGCTACACAAGCACTTTCTATAAAAGAAAAGATAATTACATAAAGGATGCAACAAGTTGGTGACCCTGGTGCTACCTGGCAGAGCTTGCAGAGCTGGAGACAGCCCTGGGCTGGGCACCACCAGCAGTGTGGTGGCTGGAGATGTGGTCACAGAGCCCCAGGTCAGCTTTGGGGAGGAGCTTTTGTCTCTGCGCATCCCTCATGGGGGGCTGATGGAAGGGTCAGCCCAGCCTTGGAACCTGCATCGTAAAGAGAGAGGTGGAAATGCTGCAAAAAGAGGCAGAAATGGGGAGGCAGAGAAGGTGCCTGGCAGGGGAGTGCTGAGGAGCTCGGCCTCTCTCGTGTATCAAAGAGAAGAGCAAGAGGTGACACCATTATCATCAGTAAGTGCCTTCACAGAGAGAAAATATCAGCTACTAAGGGGCTCCTCAATCAAGTGAGGAAAGCAGCACAAGCGGCAGCTCCCAGGAGCTGGAATCAGACACATCTGAATTGGAAATAGGATCCAGGTTTTACAAATAAGGTGAAAAAGAGAAATAAACTGCCCCAGGAGGTGGATCCTGCAGCTCGTGGTGCCCCCACATCAAGACTAGCACTGCTCCAGACAATGTCCCCAGCTTCCCACTGCCACCCACTGCTCCTTGCACCCCAGTGAGGTGGGACAGGTCCAGGTCCCAGCCCTGGCAGGGGAGGTGGATGCGTGTCATGGGGATGCTCCACCAGCCTGGTGTGTGTATGTGAGCCAGATACTCCCTGCAGGTCATCGTGCTTTAAAGTACCCTGATTTACACCGTGCCTCTGAAGGAGCTTCCAGTGTGACCACTGCTGGATGGACACATGTGGCTGGTGGGTGAAGGGAGCACCAGGTGGGTGTGGAGGAAGGAGTCATGGGGACAGGGGCTGAGCACTGAGGAACACTCTGAAATGGCTGCAAATCGGGGCTGGTGTGAAGACATTCCTGATGGGTTCAGATGCAAGTACCCCAGCCCAGGAGAAGAGAGGGATCTGAGAAGGCTCCATCCACCATGAGCAGGCTGGAGGCAGGAGCTGGAGCATCTCTGGAGGATGCTGCAGCCATGGCAACGGGAGGGACCACTGCCACACCAGTGGTACTGTCCCCACGCCCAGTGCTCCAGACCGGTTTCCAGGGACCACGTGTTAATAAGGGCTGCATCCTATTTACCACGGGCCTTTATTGTCCCTGTGATGAGCTCTCCAGGAAAACCTGGAGAGAGTTTCCTCAGAGGCCGAGCGCCAGAAGCGCAGCTCCGAGTTAAGTGCTTTGCTTCCCTGGCAGTTCCCTCCCCTGCCTGATTAACTATTAATAACAGGACACTTACCAACAGCATGGAGTCATTTAGCTTGGGAAGGACCTCCAGCATCAGCAAGTCCAACCTTCATCCAACACCTCCCTGACCCCCAGACCGTGTCTGGAAGCTCCACATCTACTGGTTTGTTGAACCCCTCCAGGGATGGTGACTCCAGCAGCTCCCTGGGCAGCCTGAAGGGCAGGGTGATTTGGTCCATAATAGACCAAAGCAAAATGCTGGGGACAAAGGAGTCTTGGAAGGGGCTTCATCTCCTGTTGCCCCTGGACAGGTCATGTCTAGACCCTCATGGAGATGCTCACCACATCCCACTGGCCTCAGGGGTCTCTCAGCAGCTCCATGACCCCGTTTGAGGTGTCACCTCCAGGCCGTGCTGCAGAAGCAGATTGGCCTCCCCTGGGCAGGCAGAGGGGCTCCTGTGACATAACACGATGTGACACTTCTGCTCGTGATGTCACCCTCAGATAAAAATACTCGTGGCTGTCCACCAAGATCTTCCCACAGCCACTGCAGCCCAATCTGGGGCATCTGTGGCCATGGTGGCCAAGGCACTGAATTTCCATATTGTCACGTGTGGTCGATAATTTATTCACCCCCAGCAGAGGGAGGTTGGCAGGAGAGGTTCCATCATGGCAAGGTCTGGTTGATGCCAGGGTTTGGTTGTGATGGGCTGGACATCTGATGGTTTGAGAGACAACATGATTATCACTTGAGTGTGTCTGTGCTGGGGTGAGGGTACCAATGGTAGCCATGCTCTAGCAGAACTCTGGGGTCTTCTTCTGAGGTGGGCGAGCTGCTAGTGCTGGGCAGGGCAGTGGTGGAGTCCCCATCCCCAGAGGGGTTTCCAAGGCGTGGAGATGTGGTGCTGAGGGCCAGGGGTTAGTGGTGCCCTGGCAGGGATGGGGAGTGGTTGAACTTGATGATCTTAAAGATCTCTTCCAACCAGAACGATTCAGTGATTCTCTGGTTCTCTATAAAGAAAAGCCAGGACTCCACATACAGTATTTACAAACCCTTTGCAAGGTCACCTTATGTGACAAGGGACATCAGCACTTCAGTGTGAGGCACTCAGACGATCTGGAAGGCTCCTCCAGACACAAGAGGGTCACTCCAGCAGCTTTGCAGCGTGGGGACATTTTATACCAAGGCGTGTTGCTAATTCATGAGGCAAGGTCTAGACTGACATGGAATTAATGAGGAGGAGAAGGAGGAGGAGGAGGATACGGGGCTGGCCACTGAGCTTGGGCAGGGCGGTGGGTGGTGGAGCAAGGCTCAGCGTTGCCAGGACATGGAGGAAGGGGATGGGATGATTTATGCTTGGCAGAGAGGATGGAGAGATGGGGATTAATTGTAGAAGGGGAGTGGGGTTGGCAGCAGGAGGTGCTGGGGAGATTTAGAGTCACAGGGAAATATCTCAATAAGTTTTCTGCTGAAGGATGGACTTGTCTGACTCGCAGGGATGGTACGTGGGGAATGAAGCTGCTGCTGCTGCTGCTTCCAGATGACTTGAGTGATGATGAATGAACCCTTAGGGTGGTACCTTAAGGTGGTGTTAGAAACATTCTCTGTCCTGCCTTCCGTGTCTTCACCCCATGGTGGCAAAGGAGCAGCCGTTGTGGGTTCAGGGTCTGCAGCATCCCCATGGGGTGGGACACCAAAGAAGGGCTTTGTTCGGTTGAGATGCTCCCAATATGACCCCATTCCCAAATGCCCTCGTTTCTCTTTATTCTCACCTTATTCATCTTATTCTCATCTTAATTTCCCTTTATTCTTACCTTATTCATCCTATTCACCAACCCCCAGAGCCAAACCCAAAGCAGCCATAGCATGACAGCGGTGGTTGGGTGTTTGAAGAAGTCTGTGCAGGGAAGGTCAGGCTGAGGATGGCAGCCAACCAGCCAACCCTCCTCCCCAGGGACCTCCTGAGTCACCGTGTTTGCACAGCAAGGAAAATAAACCTTGGAAAACAAACTGCCTCCTGCCTGGAGACTGCTGGTGGGGCAGCCTCAGGACGGAGCACGGGGAGCAGATGCTGGAGCTGCTGCTGCTCTGGTTGGGTTCCCCACGTGGTGGTGGAGGAGCCCCCCAAGAGTCTCTCTGGTCTACTTCTCATCCCTCTGAGGAGGCAAACTCCATACGGACGTGAAGTGCTGAGTTTAGAGCTTCAAGAGCTGCTCGTTACCTGGCAAGCGGGACTCTGTCAAGGTCAGAGGGGTGAAGGGTGGCAGAAGAGATGTCCCTGTCTCTCACCACCAGCTTTATTCTGGGCAGACCTGAGCCAAGGAGCTGGGCCATGCTGGTGCTCAGCTCCATCCCATGGCTGGGAACATCCCAGCAAGGGCAATGGGGTCTCCAGAAAGACCTTATTGTGGTGTCTCAGTGTCTGAAGGGGCTACGAGAAAGCTGGGGAGGGGTTTTACAAGGACTTGTAGTGATAGGACAAGGGGTGATGGGTTCAAACTGGAAGAGGGGAGATTTAGGTTAGAAATTAGAAGGAAATTCTTCACTCTGAGGGTGGTGAGACACTGGCACAGGTTGCCCAGGGGGGCTGTGGATGCTCCATCCCTGGAGGTGTTCAAGACCAGGTTGGATGGGGTTGGAGCAACCTGGTCTGGTGGGAGGTGTCCCTGCCCATGGCAGGGGTTGGAACTGGATGATCTTTGAGGTCCCTTCCAACCCAACCCATTCCATGATTCACTGAAATGGGATTTACTGTCCCAGGGAGCCAGAGCTTGAGCCTCTTGGTTTTTTTCTGCTGATGTAATGGGGAATATTTGGATTATAGCAGCAAGAGCAGAAGCCTTGGAGTCAAATCCCTCCAGCTCCCCCAGCCCCTCCTGCTGCCCTGAGCTGCCTTACGCTGAATTTTCTGAATTTTCTGTGCATTCTGAGCATTTTCAGCTGGGCACAGTAAACAATGTCATTAGTAGGTGCTGTGAGAGTTGATTTAATTACTGCAGGCACAAGTGGAGTCTGGAGGGGCCCCGTTTCCTATCGCAAATGCCTCTTTCTGTATTGCAGAAGCTGAATAATTCTTTTTGACAGCTTTTTTTGCTTTTTATAGCCATAATTAGTCAAAAAGGATCGTGGTGATGAGTGCTGGGCAGGGCTGCCCGGGGACCACTGTTTGGGGGCTGCATGGCTGGGGAAGGGCAGGTCTCAAAGGTGGCAACGACCCCAGCAGGTAATGAGGGTGGGGGACTCAAATGCAAAAATATTTCCTTCAGAAAAGGAAAATATGGCCCTTTTTTGACCTAAAAGTCACACTTGTCCTTTCAGACACCTGCTGTGATGCTGTGCCCTGCTGGAGCTGGGCTGTTCAGCCAGGCCCACAAGCGATTACTGCACAAAATAGCAAAAAATGATTAAAAATTGAAGAGCAGAAGGTGTAATTTTACAGGTTCAGTCTAGGTGGGGGGATGTGGGGAAGAAACCAGCTATTCAATGTGGTTTGAATCCCAGACTACTACAAGGCGCAGTCCCCAGGGGCTGATGTCAGCATTTGCAGAATTCTGTGTTATTTTAACAAAAAATGCACTTAAGGGTGGAGAGAATTTACCAAAGGAATGGACGGAGATTTTGCCTAATTCAAGCTCTCTAAAGTCCATGCTCTTGGTTTTATCAGGCACTGTTGTTAATGCACACACAGCATTTTGTGGGGTGGGGGGTTTTTTGGCTTATTTTAGTTAAAAGATAAAATTAGGAAGTTGGAGTGACTGGGAAGCAGGTGAGTCCGAGTGGGGTCTGAGTCGGCCGTGGCTTTTTAAGGGAGCCAAGATGGAATTAACCCAGATTCCTGCAGCCAAAGGGACGATTTTATTTGGGGAGTTCGGTGCTGAGGTTTCATTGTGTTGGTTTAACCCCTCCATGCCCAGGCAGGGGGATGCTCAGGGGTCCAGGCTGGCCAGGACCTGCTGGGGGCTCCTGATGCTTCTCCCCACCATAGCAGCAGAGTTAAGGAGAAAAGAGACATTTGTCTCCTTCCCCTGGAACTGCAGAGGGACAGACGCCAGAGAAAACACCTTCAGGGAGATGACTCCTCAGAGCATCACAGGATCAGTTTGGATTAATGGTTGGACTGGATGGTCTTAAAGGTCTCCTCCAACCAGAATGATGCTATGTTGATTTTTAATTTATATTTAGTTTACTGATCAATTCTGGTTGCTCTGTACCCCTGGGCTGGCATCTCCTTGTGTGCTGCTGCGTGCTGGCTGCCAACTGCTGTGTTCTTGTAGGTTTTTGGATAAAATCTGGGGAATTGGACCCGTTTTACTGAGGACACCCATGAAACCCTCACCCAGCAGCCTTTGCATCCTTGTCATGTTGCAGGCAGCTTTTAATCCATTTACTGCGTGTCGTGCTGATGTTGTATCACCCTCGTTTTAATCAAGATGTCAAACAACGCCAGGTCAAGTGTCTTAGGGAAGTCTAAACAGATTAAATCAACACCGTTGTCTTTATTAANATTTAGGTTAGAAATTAGAAGGAAATTCTTCACTCTGAGGGTGGTGAGACCCTGGCACAGGTTGCCCAGGGGGGCTGTGGATGCTCCATCCCTGGAGGTGTTCAAGACCAGGTTGGATGGGGTTGGAGCAACCTGGTCTGGTGGGAGGTGTCCCTGCCCATGGCAGGGGTTGGAACTGGATGATCTTTGAGGTCCCTTCCAACCCAACCCATTCCATGATTCACTGAAATGGGATTTACTGTCCCAGGGAGCCAGAGCTTGAGCCTCTTGGTTTTTTTCTGCTGATGTAATGGGGAATATTTGGATTATAGCAGCAAGAGCAGAAGCCTTGGAGTCAAATCCCTCCAGCTCCCCCAGCCCCTCCTGCTGCCCTGAGCTGCCTTACGCTGAATTTTCTGAATTTTCTGTGCATTCTGAGCATTTTCAGCTGGGCACAGTAAACAATGTCATTAGTAGGTGCTGTGAGAGTTGATTTAATTACTGCAGGCACAAGTGGAGTCTGGAGGGGCCCCGTTTCCTATCGCAAATGCCTCTTTCTGTATTGCAGAAGCTGAATAATTCTTTTTGACAGCTTTTTTTGCTTTTTATAGCCATAATTAGTCAAAAAGGATCGTGGTGATGAGTGCTGGGCAGGGCTGCCCGGGGACCACTGTTTGGGGGCTGCATGGCTGGGGAAGGGCAGGTCTCAAAGGTGGCAACGACCCCAGCAGGTAATGAGGGTGGGGGACTCAAATGCAAAAATATTTCCTTCAGAAAAGGAAAATATGGCCCTTTTTTGACCTAAAAGTCACACTTGTCCTTTCAGACACCTGCTGTGATGCTGTGCCCTGCTGGAGCTGGGCTGTTCAGCCAGGCCCACAAGCGATTACTGCACAAAATAGCAAAAAATGATTAAAAATTGAAGAGCAGAAGGTGTAATTTTACAGGTTCAGTCTAGGTGGGGGGATGTGGGGAAGAAACCAGCTATTCAATGTGGTTTGAATCCCAGACTACTACAAGGCGCAGTCCCCAGGGGCTGATGTCAGCATTTGCAGAATTCTGTGTTATTTTAACAAAAAATGCACTTAAGGGTGGAGAGAATTTACCAAAGGAATGGACGGAGATTTTGCCTAATTCAAGCTCTCTAAAGTCCATGCTCTTGGTTTTATCAGGCACTGTTGTTAATGCACACACAGCATTTTGTGGGGTGGGGGGTTTTTTGGCTTATTTTAGTTAAAAGATAAAATTAGGAAGTTGGAGTGACTGGGAAGCAGGTGAGTCCGAGTGGGGTCTGAGTCGGCCGTGGCTTTTTAAGGGAGCCAAGATGGAATTAACCCAGATTCCTGCAGCCAAAGGGACGATTTTATTTGGGGAGTTCGGTGCTGAGGTTTCATTGTGTTGGTTTAACCCCTCCATGCCCAGGCAGGGGGATGCTCAGGGGTCCAGGCTGGCCAGGACCTGCTGGGGGCTCCTGATGCTTCTCCCCACCATAGCAGCAGAGTTAAGGAGAAAAGAGACATTTGTCTCCTTCCCCTGGAACTGCAGAGGGACAGACGCCAGAGAAAACACCTTCAGGGAGATGACTCCTCAGAGCATCACAGGATCAGTTTGGATTAATGGTTGGACTGGATGGTCTTAAAGGTCTCCTCCAACCAGAATGATGCTATGTTGATTTTTAATTTATATTTAGTTTACTGATCAATTCTGGTTGCTCTGTACCCCTGGGCTGGCATCTCCTTGTGTGCTGCTGCGTGCTGGCTGCCAACTGCTGTGTTCTTGTAGGTTTTTGGATAAAATCTGGGGAATTGGACCCGTTTTACTGAGGACACCCATGAAACCCTCACCCAGCAGCCTCTGCATCCTTGTCATGTTGCAGGCAGCTTTTAATCCATTTACTGCGTGTCGTGCTGATGTTGTATCACCCTCGTTTTAATCAAGATGTCAAACAACGCCAGGTCAAGTGTCTTAGGGAAGTCTAAACAGATTAAATCAACACCGTTGTCTTTATTAACCAATTTTTACACTCATCAGAGGATCAGATTGATCTGACAGGGCTCATTTTTCACAAGCCATGTTTGACGCCTGCTCTTCAGTCTCAGGCAGTTCTTTATTTTCCCATTCTCCAGGTCAGGATGATGGGATGGTGTTGGACCACCCTGGCTCCCATCCTTTCTGCTTCAGACTTCGTGGAATCAGAGAATGGGTTGGGTTGGAAGGGACCTCAAAAATCATCCAGTTCCAACCCCTGCCATGGCAGGGACACCTCCCACTAGACCTGGTTGCTCCAAGCCCCATCCAAGCTGACCTTGAGCACCTCCAGGGATGGAGCATCCACAGCCCCCCTGGGCAACCTGTGCCAGTGTCTCACCACTACCAGAGGGAAGGATTTCTTCCTAATTTCCAATCTAAATCTCCCCTCTTCCAGTTTGAGCCCATCACCCCTTGTCCTATCACCACAGGCTTCTGGAGCCTTCTCCTGCAGAGTTAAGAAACAAGATGAATTCCTGAGTGTGAGGGAAGCTGCAGGGCCCTGGAGTGACCGAGACATCCCCCAGAAATCACGATTGAGATGCACAAACCTGGAGCCTGCCAAGAGCTTTCTCTCTCTGAATGCAAATATTTGGGTTCTGCTCTTGCATGCAAACCATGCGCTGGGTCCTGGCTCCACGGGGCAGGGAGAGCTAACTAGGCATTGACTAATTATTTCAGGTTTGGTCACCTTGAAATCCGTGGCCGAGAATGGGAATGTGGAGGGGAAACAAGGTTTGATGGACACGGCTGCTGGGAGGAGATGCAGCCATTGGGCTCTCCCGTTGCAGGAGCAGCTCCAGGGCTGGTGGGAGGCACAGGGATTTTCCTGGGAAAACCACAGAAAGGCATTTTCCCTCCTGCCTCGGGGGGTTCCAGCCTGCCCGAGCCTAATTTATGATAATTATTTTTAATATCACTTTTATGTGGCAATATATTGTTTTAATTTCGTAACAATGCAGCATCTGATACGGAGTGTTTCCAGCTCGGCTCCCCAGCTCCCTGAGGCAGGATTTATTAAAATCTTTTCTGTCCATAATTCATGTTTATTACTGCCATCTTTAATTAAGGGAGGTAAATATTGCTGATGTGGGTTGAGGGGCCTTTTTAACATGAATAATTTGGGAGGCGCTTGGTGATAGGAGCTGCAGGAGGACGGGGAAAGGAGCTCTGGGGGGTTCCTGCTGCCTCGTCCTGCTCCAGAGCTGGGTCTTGGCACCCAGGAGCTGGTGAACGTTTGAAATGAACGATGAGGTTCTGCTGAAGATGGGGGGTTTTTATCAGGAGCTGGAGATGGAGGAGTTGGGTCTCAGAGTGAAGTTCTTGTGCTGTGGTCCTCACCTTGAGGCCATTTCTCGGGGCTGTGGTGTCTGGCATCACATAAATGTCAAACAGGGGAAGGAGAAGAGCACGTGGCCATGAGAGGTCCCTGCACGTGGCTGGAGGTGCTGCCAGGCTGGTGGGTGGCATGGGGGCCCTTGTACCCAGCAGAAGGAGCTGCCAGTGATGGTGCTTTGGGAGCTGGCAGAGGCTTGGGCTTCCTGCTGCCCCCACATTGATGCTCTGGGTCAGGGGAGGTTCATTACCAACTCCTGGCACATCTGTTGCCCTCTGCTCTGCAGATCCCAGCCAGAAGATGGTTTCATTCAGGAAAATGCTCTTTGGGGACAGCTCAGATGTCTCATTCGTGGAGGCATCCAGAATCCAGCCATGCTGGGGAGTCTCTCAGAGGCTTGTGCCTGAAGGATGGGGGTTTTTTTGTCTTTTCCCTTTGTTAGCTCTCCCGTGCTCTCCTTTCTTGTCTCAAATATTCGCTGTGGAGCTGCTCTGCCAGGGCTGAGTCACCTTGTAGTGGTTTCTCTCCCTCACATCTCCCCTTGTTCTGGAGAACCTCAGTGTCAGCTCCGAACCTCTCCACGAGTCGTCCCGTCTGATGGGACATGTTCAGGTGGTTGAAGCCTGTGATCCAGGGGTTTTTTCTCTCTAATAAGGGAGGTGCCACCTCGCTGAGGTGCTGGGTGCTCAGCCTGGCAGCCATGGGCAGGGAAGTGCTGCAGCAGTGACAATAGTGTCTCCAATGAAAGCCCCCGGTGGTGCTGGGGCTGTCCTGGCAGCAAACGGAGCCTCTTCCTCGGGGTTTATTCTTTTGTCAGCCCTGAGATAATTGGGGGTGATAGTGCGGGCACGCTGACTTCATTGCTGTCATTATTTTTATTTCTTCTGCGGGCCTGTGCTTTAAAATAAACCCGGGAGCCAATGCTCTGAGTCACATTCTTCATCTCCTTCATTTTATTCCACATCAAGGACTGGGTGTTCAGTTGCTCCTCACTGCCAGGCTGACCCAGCTTTACCCAATTTATCCCCCTCTCCAGAGCACTGGGGTGGGCTCAGATATTGTCACACAAGGTTGTACCAAGGGTTTTAACTGTGGTCTGAGGGATGGGAGATGTTCCTGCAGAAGCTGGGACCCCATCGTGACGTTGAGAGGATGGATGGTCCTCATAAATAGGACTTGGTAGGTTTGTGATCTTAGGTTTCACTTGATGAGATAAAACCTGCTGGCAGCTCCAGCTGCTTCTGCTCTGTTGTGTAGCCTTCTCCTGCTGCCCCCACTCCTCGTGCCCATCCCAGTTCTCCACCTGCCCACCATTGAGGTTCTCCTGCCCTTGCTGGGCTGCCCACCCCACCCCTTCCGAAGGTGATGTTCATTTCATGGACATCTAAACTGGCTTCTGTAAAAGGTGTGTCCCGTGGTACATGGAGGGAGGGCGGCTCTGGACCAAGAAAATCTGTGTTTAGTGTGGAGCTGTCCCTGGTGGAGTCACCTTGTGTTTGGTGTGAGGATGCTCAGCTCACATCAGCTCCAATCAAGCTCTCAATCGGAAGTCTCCTTCCATTAAGTGGTGGAGCTCTCATCCGCTGATCCGGGCTGTGCTGGAGCTTAGGCAGCCATCTGGGCTGGAAACAATGACTTTCCACATCAACATGAGTAATCCTGCTGCCTGACATCCCCTAAGCAGGATTTGGTCTGAATGTGCCACAAATGCAGCGGGATGAGGGTGGGGTTTGGGTTCCTGGAGCTGCTTCTGATGGGAAGGGACAACACCCTGAGCCCACGCAGGTTGGGACAGGACAAGGGGTGATGGTTTGAAATTAGAGGAGGGAGATTGAGACTAGAGAGAAGGAATTTTTGATGCTGAGGGTTGTGAGAGCCTGTGCCAGGTTGCCCAGAGATGTGGTGGCTGCCCCATCCCTGGAACCATTGCAGGGGAGGTTGGACCTTGAGCATCCTGCTCTAGTTGCAGATGTCCCTGCTCAGGGCAGGGGGGTTGGATGAGATGACCTTGAAAGGTCCCTTCCCACCCAAACCACTCCACGATTCACTCTGTGATTCTCCAAGTGGGGGTCTGTGGTGCAGGGGGCCCATGGCACTGTGGGGTGCTGAGGTCCAGGGTGATGGAGATGCTCAGGGTGGGTGTCCCCAAGGGCTCCTGTGCCCCTCCTGCTGCTGTCACTGAAGATCTGTCCCGAAATCCAGGTTGTGTACAAGCTCAGCTGCTCCTGAGCCCCCGGGAGCGCCCTGGGCCATGTTTCTCTGCATTATTTTTATCTCTAAAGATGAAGTTCTCTCTAAGCAACATCTAAACCTCATGTCATCGCCCTGGCAGCGGTGGCTGTGCAGGACGTGAACACAGAACACGTGGCTTCTGGCAGAGGAGCTCAGGGCATTTCTTTTTGAATCACAGAATCCCAGGTTGGGAGGGACCTCAGGGAACATCTGGTCCAACCTTGCTTGTCCAAACCTGGTCTAGGGCAGCTCCTGTGCAGCTGAACCTTAACAGGGTCCAACGCTGGGGACTCCACCACGTCCCTGGGGGGGTATTCCAAGGGCTGTTGTGAAAAATGTTCCTTGTCTGTGATTTTCCATCTTGCCAGAGTTCATCTGGGAAAGCCATAAGATAATTTGTTTGAGCTTGTTGAAGGCTGTTTAATGAACTGGCCAAGCTCAAAGGGGACAATCACACTTGGCTCTGGTTCTCATGCTCCTGCAGCAAGGAAAAATACCCCAAAATGCTCCCGAGCAGCTCTGTGCAGTGATCCCTGCCCAGCACCCTGCCAGCAGGACCTGATTCTCCTCTTATTTCCCCCTTGTCTCCCCTCTTATTTCCCTCTCATTTCCCCTTTATTTCCCCCTTATTCCCTTTTATTTCCCTACTATTTTCCCCTTCTTTACCCCCTATTTCCCCCTTATTTCCCTCTTATTTTCCTCTTATTTCCCCATTATCTCCCCCCTTTTGCCCCTTATTTCCCCCTTACTTCCCCCTTACTTCCCCTTTATTTCCCCCTGATTTCCCCCGTTTCCCCCAGCAGCATCTCCACAGCCCATCAGTAGGACAGGGGCTGCTCAGCCCCGCGGTCCCCGTGGGTGACTCAGCCCCGGGTGTGCAGCGAGGTCCAGATGACGTCTCTCTCTCCTCTGCTGACATGTTTGCAGCACTGCAGTAATTAGTGTGGGTGACCTCGCCCCAATTAGTGTAATGAGGCGGCTGCTCAGCTCAGTTCAGCCCCGCTCCATGCCCAGGGGCCTCGTGGGTTCCCTCCTGTGAAGGGTGAGGTGGGACCAGGAGCTCGCTGGGCAGGGTCCTGCTGCTTGTCCCTGTCCTCATGTGCTGCCTGAACCTCCAGACGTGGCCGAAATGTCCCTCCTGACCCATCTCCAGAGCACCAGCTCCTGGCACAGGGGCACTGCCCAGGTACTGAGAGTGGGGAGAGCTTCTGGAGGCCTTGCAGGACTTCAGGAAGATGAGGAGGGACTTTTGAGCAGGGTCTGTTGGGACAGGACAAGGGGGGATGGTTTAAACTAAAAGAGGGAGATTTAGGCTAGAGAGAAGGAGAAATTCTTGCTGCTGAGGGTGGCAGAGCCTGTGCCAGGTTGCCCAGAGAGGTGGTGGCTGCCCCATCCCTGGAACCATTGCAGGGGAGGTTGGACCTTGAGCAACGTGCTCTAGTTGCAGATGTCCCTGCTCAGCACAGGAGGCTTGGACTAGACGACCTTGAAAGGTCCCTTCCCACCCAACCCGTTCCATGACTCTATTCCGTGGTTCTTTCACTCTCCACACTATGGCCAAGGTCTCTCTCTGGTTTCTCCAGGGCTCATAGGTACGGTATAAAATGAGGGGATTGAATCATAAGGGCTGCTGTAATTTTAGAAACCAAAGGTTATGCAGAAATGTCAGAGCTGCAGATGGTGGGTCCCAGGTCCCCAGGTCCCTCTCCCTGCCCTGCAGGAACCTGGGACCTGCCATTTCAGAGTGAGCAACCTTGGCAAAGTCACTTCATGCTGCAGTTCTCCAAGGGACCTGCTGGGTTTGAGCGCCTGGGGCTTGGGGTGGGATGGGAGATGCTGGAGCCAACTTCTCTGCAGGGCTGAGGGGCTGGGGGGCTCCATGGGGGGCTTGGCCAGGGGCAGCCATGGGGTTTGGAGACCTTGTCACTCTGCTTTTACAGAAAGCTGATGTTTTCTCAGGGACTGGGAAGCTGAACCTTCTGGAGCCCTGGTTGCTCCAGGAGCTGCTCATCCCCTTGGTGCTCACCCACCACCCACCCTGTGCATGGTGGGGGTCAGCAAGGAGGGTTTGAAAGGGGCTTCATGGGGCTCCAGAGCACCCATTAGACATGTGGCCAGTGCTTTGGTTCCTCCTGGGCTGTGGTCAGGGGTGGCTCTGGCACAGGGTAACCAGCTCTGGGGGGTCTGGTGGTTCCCCCCTCCCTTGGGGCTGCTCCTGCTTCTCCTCTCTAGTGCAGAGGCAGCAACAACATCTCTGCCAACCTCAGCCCTCCTGTCTGGCAGCTCTTCATCTCCAGGCATGATGCTTTGTCAAACATTTTTTCTGTTGAGCGGAGCTGAGACTCTTTATTCTGCCTGGTTTTGATATGGAAAACAAACAAGTTGAGATGAAGGCGTTTTCTAGGGGCAGGTGGGTTTGGGTGGCAGGGAGGCTCCTCTGCCATCCTCAAAGCCACGTTCTGGGGGTGCTGTGCCCAGTGCAGGGGGAACTGGATCCGTGTGGAGAGCCAACGTGATTCCTGCAGCCTTAGCAGGGATTAGATCACCAATTTCATGGAATTTTAAATGGGAAATGCTTTTGCTGTTAGAAATCCAGGCTGGCTTCGTCCTGCACAGCCTCAGCTCCCCATCCCATGGCAGGGGGCTGGAGCTGGGTGATCTCTGAGGTCCCTTCCAACCCAAAGCATCCCGTGATTCTGTGATTTACCTCCAGTGAGGGGTTGGAGGGTTTGCAGAGGGGCTCTGGTTTCCTTACCAGACTTTTCTGTACAGGGATGGACCCAGCTCTGGATGGGCTGCAGGGACAAGATGTGTGGGGTCATGCAACCCTCATCTCCTGGTCTTGGCTGTGGTAGAGCTCACGGAGCCATCCAGGCTTCAAACCTCTTCCTGCAGGAGCAACCCTGGTGCCCAGCAGTGCCCAGCCCCAGCTCCCTGCATCTGTCCCCATCCAGCAGGAGCCATGGGGCCAAGCTGGGTAAGATACCCCCGTGATCAGGACAGGACGGGCAAATAAGGTCATTTCTTTCTGTTTTTTTTAAAAAAAGTAATTCTGCTGATGGCCCGCAGGGGATAATTGGATGCTGGTGGAGAAGTGGGGGGAGCAGCCCCTGTCCCTGCCCGGGGAGGATGGCACATCCTTCCTGCAGCTGTTCCTGGCACATCCCACCTCAATCCACGGCTTTGAATATCAAACCAGCTCCTCATCTGGTGCCCAGGCTGCCCAGGAATCGCAGAATCACAGAGACAGGGAAAGGAAAGGATGATTTATTTCCAAGCTGGGCTGTGTTTCACTCCCTCTTGATGCCCAAGTGCCCCCCAGTGCCCCCAGTAACCCCAGTTGAAGAGGGGAGGTGGGGAGACCCTGGAGGAGGGGGTTGAGGGGGTGGCAGTGCCTGCTCCAAGCTTGGAAGCATCTGAAGATCCCTTGTGTGTTTTCTGCAAAAGGAGCTGTGTCCCGTGGGTGTTTTCAGGGCAGGATGTCACCCCTCATCACCACCCCCCACATCACGTTACCCAGAGGATGTTTTGTGCCCTCTCGGGTGAATCTGGAAAGGTCACGTGTGGCCCTGGCACGTGAGGAGAAGGTCGGGGGCCGTTTGGGGCCTTTTCTTTAAAAATAGCAGCAGCCGAGCCAAGCCCTGTGCCCTTGCAGCTGGAATCACAGAGTGGGTTGGGTCGGAAGAGACCTTCAAGCTCGTGGAGTCCAACAGTTCCCCCAGCACCACCAGGGCACCACTAACCCCTGTCCCTCAGCACCACACCTTGGAAACCCCTCCAGGGATGGGGACCCCCCCAGGGAGGGGACCTGGCACACTCTGAGGAGCTGCTGGGAAGAGACACGTTGCTCGTGCTCGGCATCTCCCCAGGGTTTGTGCCCTAGACCCAGCAGGAGCTGGTGGTGGTTCAGGGCTGCACCACGGTGCTGAAGCTCCAGCCTGGACCAGCCGAGGTGTGTTCTCCATCATCTCTCAGCTCCTTTCTCCAGGGTGCTGGGCTGGGAAGGTGGGGAGAGCTCAGCAGTTAATGGTGTGGCTCGTCCAGGAGGAGAGCTGCTTTCTTCTCCAAGCACAGGTCATCTTCAAAGGCTTTCATTTAGGGAAGAAAGCAGTGGGAGAGATGGAGAGTCAGTGGGAAAGGTCAACGCTCATTTCAGCAAAAGCTTTTGTTGGGTCCCAGGTGAAACCAGAAATTTGCATTTAAATGAATATGTATTTTGAGACATTAAACCCAGGGGCAGAAGAAAGGCCTTGCTGAGATGACAAGTACATCTCTCCTTGTGCTTGTCTCTGCTGTTACACCAGCCTGGAGAGAGAAACCCACGTCAGCTCAGGCAGTTTTTCCTCCTTTTCTGAGAACTGCAGCCTGCTGTCAATATTTGCTGTGGAGCTGAGCTGCTGACACTTTGAATGGAGAAGGAAAAGAGCTGGTGGGTTTTGCAGGGTCTGGGAGATGTGCTGGGGAACCACCTCGGAGCCGTTCTGCTTCTGATGAAAGCTTCTCTTTCATCCTAAAGTCATAATAAAGAGAGGAAAAACAAGTCAGGTCTGGGTGACCTGGGAAGCAAAGTGGAGTGTTGGGTGGGTGGGTGGTTGGTTGGTCAGTTGGTTTTTTTACCAAGCTCTTGCTGCCACCTCAAGCCCCATCCCTGGAGGGGTTTCCAAGGCATGGAGACGTGGTGCTGAGGAACAGGGGTTAGTGGTGCCCTGGCAGGGATGGGGAATGGTTGGACCCCGTGATCTGAAAGGTCTCTTCCAACCCAAATGATTCTGTGACCACTGGCTGGGCTCTGCAAGGGGAGGAGTGGGCAGTGGTCCTGTGCAAACCACAGCAGATCTTCAGAGGAATGGGCACCATAAAAAAACCCCAGTTCTGTGGCTCTGCCACCGTTACAGCTCCTCATCCAGATATGTTTTTATCTCGGATTTCTGATGAATAAAACAAGGGCTCTTTGCTGTGCTCTGAAGTCGACACCCAGCTGCTCAACAAGCTTGTAAAGTGTTTAGTGGAGGAGCTGAGCTGTGATCAGACGTTGCTGCCGTCTCCGCTCACACACTCCCCAGCACGGGGCTGACAGCCTGGCAGAGACAATGCTGAGATGCCTGCACCACTGCCTGGAGACCCTTCTGGTTCCCTTGGCCACGGCTGGAGGGGAAAAGGTCCCATCCTGGTGCCCCTTCCCTTGGAGAGGTCTTGCCTGGTGGAGGGTGCTGCCCACCCTTGCCATGTGCCACCACGGGATGCTCTCCTGCATCCCTGCAGGGATGTGACCCTTGGTTCCTCAGAGGTGGTGCTGGGGGTGGGTTCCCCTCCCAAAGGTCTCTCTGCCTTGTCTTTTTTATGTGCCAGCAGTATCTGATAGGACACATCACAGATCATAGTGATAGGACAAGGGTGATGGGTTCAAACTGGAAGAGGGGAGATCTAGATTGGAAATTCGGAGGAAATTCTTCATTCTGAGGGTGGTGAGACCCTGGCACAGGTTGCCCAGGGGGGCTGTGGATGCTCCATCCCTGGAGGTGTTCAAGGCCAGGTTGGATGGAGCTTGGAGCAACCTGGTCTAGTGGGAGGGGTCCCTGCCATGGCAGGGGGGGGAACTGGATGATCTTTGAGGTCCCTTCCAACCCAAACCATTCTCTGATTCTATGATCTGGGTGAGCTTCCCCCTTGGCCAAGCCATCCTTGTTGGTGGCCACGAGGACTGTGGGACACAGGCTGAGTGTGTTTGCCCATCCAAATCCCCCCTAACTGATGTCAGTGAGCAAAGCATCCCCTGCTCGGGGATGGGGAAGGGGGGACCAGTTGGTGACACGGCTCTTGCTGCTGGAGAGCAGCTCCTGGGGCTTCCTTCCCAGCACACCCTTACCAAGGGGCTGTCCCAGGGTTGTCCCAGGGCAGACCAACGCCAACCCCCCTTCCCTAGACCCCTTTTTGTGCCGACAGCAGCACATTCCCCCAATTTATTCATCCCCAGCCCCACGAGAAGCTGCTCTCAGCCAGGAGGGCTGCTCTGGAGGTGATGGCAGGTGCTCCTCGTGCAGCACCCAGAGCGTTCTCTGGGGTTTATTCCGTGGTGTTATTGGCGAAATAACATTGTCATGGTGGAGATTTACATCCCACAGCGCCCGTGTCTCATTTTCTGCTGAAGGCACTATCAGATTTATTGGAAAGCTCCCCCTGCCTGCCCCTCTATTAGTGTGGATCGTTTACACCTTCAAATGGCTCTTCTTCCTCTCCCAGGAAATCACTGAGCAGTCTGGCAGCCGAGTGATACCCGTGGTTATAATAATAATAATAATAATATAGAAAAAAAAGAAGAAGTCTCCTCTGTTAATATTCAGTGAGCGAGGCGATGTCTCCCAGGACAAAGATCCTCCATCTCTGGGTAAATCAGAGTTCATTATCATGTTAATCTCACTGATTGCAGCCTCCCCAAAGGGCTCCACGTATGGTCCTTGCTGGAGCACAAAGAGCTGTTTTCCCTCCATCACAGGCTTGTGCTCCCCGGATGGTCCTTATTCTAGAGGTGCAATTCAGGGAGGTTTAAATATCAATTGCTTTGGAACCTGCTCTTGGGTTGGATTCCGAGTTGGGGTTTTGAGCTTGTGGGTTGTGCTGGGATCTGGGGTTGGCCCTTGTTTTGGTGTTTTGCATAGAATTGCCTAGATTGGAAAAGACCTTTGAGATCATGGAGTCCCATCATTAACCCAACACTGACAAGTCCTCCTAAACCACATCTCCGAGGACTATGTCTACACGTCTTTGAAACCCCTCCAGGGATGGAGACTCCACCACCCCCCTGGGCAGCCCCTTCCAAAGCCTGATAACCCTTGCAGTAAAGAAATTCTTCCTAATATCCAATTAAACCTCCTTGAGGCCATTCCCTCTTGTCCTGAAGATGCTCCTGGAGATGCCACGATGCTCAAGCAGTTGGTCGGGCACATTGTGTGGGCAGTTTAGGGGCTGCTCCCCGGGAAGGGGGAGGTTGAAGGCAGAGCTTGGCTGGGTGGTGGCTTCAGCTGGCATTGCTGCAAACCCCACCCCGTGTTTCTCCCAGCACCTCACTTCGCTTTCATGAAAAGTAAATTTTTTATGAACCATTTATACTTTTCTTCCTTTTCCCCCATGAGCTTTTTGCTGCATTCAGCTGCTGGAGGAGACGTGAGCTGCTCAGCAGGAGCCTTGCCAAGCACACCCGAGGTGCCTGGTGTTCTGGCACACTCGGGTTTCCATTGCTGTGGGTTGTTTCACTCTATTTTTCATGGGCTGTGTGTGCAGCAGCACTGGCCACAAAGTGCAGAGCTTGTTCCTGCAGGGTCTGGAAGCAGATGTGGCTTCTAAGAGGAGGTTCCCTGTGGGATGTTGGAAATCCCCATCCCTCCACCACCTCCCTGGGCAGCCTGTTCCAGTGCTTGACCACCCAGGAAAGAACTTCTTCCTAATATCCATCTAAACCTCCCCTGGTGACACTTGCGGCCATCACCTCTTGTCCTGTTGCTTGTTCCTTGGGAGAAGAGCCCAACCCCACCTCTCTACAACCTCCTTGCAGGGAGCTGTAGAGACCAATAAGGTCTCTTCACAACCTTCTCTTCTCTAGGCTTAACAGTCCCAGTTCCCTCAGCAGCTCCTCATAGGACGTGTTCTCCAGACCCCTCACCAGCTCTGGAATCCTGTAGGAACACGGGGCTTGGGTCCAAACGCAGACACCCAGGTCCACCATCACCTGACACCAACCTTGTGGCACCTAACCCTGCACATCAGAGGTCACCACGACCTCGGTTGCCCCTTGTTTGCTTTCAGAAGCATTTTGCAGCCATCCCGTTGGCAGCTTCATCACTCCTGGGTCCTGCAGCCATCCCGAGTGAAGCTGCTGCTGAAGGGTCTTGGGCTCCCATGTGCTACAAGCAGCATGACCTGCATGAGAAGCATCTCTTGGTGGTGTGCAGCAAGTGGGGCGTGTTCTGATGAGGCCACATTCATCATCTGGTGATTACTGGGAGCGTGTTTATCAGCCCCTAAATGATGCATCCCAGAATTAGTTGCAGGAAGGATCTTTTGCATGCTAATGGGAGGAGGGTGCCAACCCACCCGAGAGCACACAGGGACCTGCTCCAAGCTCTCATGAATGGAAAAAGTGAGTTTGAGCTATTGAAAAAACCAATTTGGTTTTATGGAGAGAGGTTTTTCAGTGCCTGTAAATTATGGACTTATAAATTCTAAATTTAATTCATAAAAGCCACACGGCAGCACTAAGTAGGAAAATGCAAGGTGACATGTCATCAGTCACTGGGGCTGAATGTATGGATTGTGGAGAGCTGGGCTCGGGGCTGAAGGATGCTTCATGGTCCTCCCAAAGGCTCTGCAGCAGGACCTGCATTGAGCCAGCAAGGATCCTGTCACTCCAGGTTGGGATCCCAGCATCCCAGAATCCCAGCATGGTGGGGCTGGAAGGGACCTCTGGAGATGCTCTGGTGCAACCCCCCTGCTCCAGCAGCTCACCCAGAGCAGGGTGGTCCTTCCATGGCCACCCCTGGGTGATGCTGGCACTGCCCTGCCCACCTTACCAGCTCTCCCAGCCCACCTGGACACTGCAGGATTATTGTAAAAAATTAGGGGTTTTTTTTTTTCCCTTGAATTATTTTTTTTAAACCCTCAGTATTTAATCCATGATAAATATTTGAGTGGTGTTAGGTTTGCTGTTCTGGCAGCAGCTCCTGCTGTCTGTGCTCCTCACCGTGACTCACTCAGGAATATTTTGCTGGGAGAGAAGCAAACAGATGGTCCTGGTGCCAGCACCGAGGGCAGGATGGGAGCTGAGCAGGAGATGCTCTGATGGAGCTGCTTGGCTGTATCTTGGTTGGTGTAAATCACAGCAGGTGATGGGATGTTCTAGGGGAGTAAGTCCTTATTATGATGTAGGATTAAAAATATGCTGAGCTGCTGTCCCCAAGTGGAGTCTTTCCCAAATGGGGACACCAGCAGAACACCAGCAGCTGAAGTTCAGTGGTGGAGAGCCAAGGAGGGCCTTTGACACACGTCAAAGGTTCTTAAAGACCTGCTGGTGGATTAAACCAAGGAATTGATAATCTGGACTTTAAGGCTCCGGGAGCCACTTCATTAGTAACTTTCCTTCTCAAAAGCTTTATAAACTTCTGGAGCAAACTCCCCAGATAAGTCTTGAGGACAGAAATTACTGTGTCAGCGAGGAAGAAGGATTACAGATAACAGGGAATTAATACTGAAATGCATATGCTATAAATATAACAGGATTACACTCGAGTCTTATGTAAAACCCCCTTTGCCTCACTCCGAGTCTCCTCCGGTGGGCAAGGGAACCGTGGGCTCCAGCAGGAGATCTCCAGGGGCTGCAGGGTGAGGTGGGGCTGGGGGGCTATCAGGGCATTATTCTGCATTTCCCACATCACTTCTTGCTCAGAGCAGCCTCTTGCTCATCAGGCGACTCTGCTCCTGTCGCTGCCTCTGCTGAACGGGCTCTTTCTGTGTGTCTGGTGGAGATCTGCTCTTGGGCACTTGGAAAAACGTGTGGTGGCCCAGGGCAGGGTGGGCTTAGAGTCATAGAATCATGGAATGGGTTGGGTGGGAAGGGACCTTTCAAGGTCATCTCATCCAACCCCCTGCACTGAACAGGGACATCTGCAACTAGAGCAGGTTGAGCAAGGTCCAACCTCCCCTGCAATGGTTCCAGGGATGGGGCAGCCACCACCTCTCTGGGCAGCCTGGCACAGGCTCTCACCACCCTCAGCACCAACAATTTCTCCTTCTCTCTTGTCTAAACCTCCCTCTTTTAGTTTAAAACCATCCCCCCTTGTCCTGTCCCAACTGGCTCTACTCAAAAGTCTGTCCCCATCTTTCTGACAGGTGCCTTGAAGTCCTGCAAGGCCACCAGAAGGTCTCCCTGGAGCCTTCTCTTCTCCAAGCCCAACTCTCCCAGCCTGGCCTCCCAGCAGAGGGTTCCAACCCTCCCATCATTGCTGGAACCTCCTCTGAACCCGCTCCACCAGGTCCTTGGGGGCTGTGAGTAGAGAGAGGTCACTGCAGGTGACACCCATTAGAGGCTTGAGCTCTCTGCTCCAGGCAGAGCCACAGATTTCTGAGCTGCTTGTTCCCTGTCTGGAAATGAATATTTTCAGGCCTATTTTTGCCCATTTCCTCCTCGTTTCACAGCTCAGACCAGACTCTGCTGAGCTTTGAGGGCCAGGGGAGCTCTCAGCAGGGAGGACTTTGTCCTGCCTGTGCTCTGAACATTAACTGTGTCCGAGGGATAATAAACCCCAGGCTCACACAATGCCCCATGGTGGAAATGAAGCATTTAAACCACGGCATCGCCACCAAATTGCTCGAGAAAATCTCTTCACGGTGGGACTTTGATCTCTGCCGGCTCAGACGTCGCTGCCAAAGAGACTTTGGCTTAAACTTCGCTTTGTCAAACAGACATTTCCTGACATCTCCTTCAGCAAGAGCTCTCCTCCCAGGCTGGGGATGCGATTCCAGGGAGGAGCCGCTTCCAGCTCCCGGCAAAGCCGCAGCAGGTCCGGGAGCGGCCGCGGGTCCATCCCCAGCACAGCTCCAGAGCCCCCGGTGCGGTGGGGCTGGGGTCGGGCCGGGGCTGGAGGCGGCTGGGGATGCTCCAGGGGGGTTCTACCTGCAGCCCCGGGGCTGGTCGAGCCCCCTCACCGCCCAGGTTGGGGATGCTGCACATCCCAGAGCCCGGCCGTGCCCTTAGAGACGTAGAATCGTTTGGGTTGGAAGAGACCTTGAAGCTCATGGAGTCCAACCATTCCCCATCCTTGCCAGGGCACCACTAACCCCTGTCCCTCAGCACCACATCTCCACACCTTGGAAACCCCTCCAGGGATGGGGACTCCACCACTGCCCTGTCCCACAGGCCTTCACAGCCCTGCCCACCAAGGAATTGCTCGGTGGGACAGGAGCACTCCTGCCCAAGCCCAGGCACACCTGCATTTCTAGATGAGCTGCTATTTTTAAATATATCTTCTTCTTTTTCTTCTTCTTTTTTTTTTTTTAGCTATGGATGACCCTAATTTTGGCTGAGGAGCTTAGAAAAGCTAAGAATGCAAGGTTAGTTTAATCTTCTTAAAGTTTAAAAAATCATCTGGGATTCTTCTGTTTGCTAGTGCTGGAGGCACTTCTCTCCCCGGAGGGACCCTGTTGCTGTTTCACAGAGCATCACACAGAACTCTCCTGCTCTGAAGGGTGCCAGATTGCAGCATTCTGCACTTTTCAGCCCAGGAAGCCTCCGAGATGCTGGTGCAGACCCTGCAGCCCTTGGCATAGAGAGGTTCCCATCATTGGGCCATGGGATGGGGGAGTTTTCCACTGGAAAATCCCAGCAGGATCAACAGCACAGCATCATCTTTCTGTGCCCCTGTAAAAAGGGGTCATAAAACTCCCTGGAAGAGCTCGTTCCTGCAGCCACTGATGAGCCCATCTCCTCCCCGAGCAGTAAATGTCGTGTGAAGCTGGTGCTGATGTGTTCATGCTCCTCAGGTACCTCGTAAAGATGCTGTGGGGCTGGAGGGCTCTGAAGTGCCTTGTAGAGGAGCAGTGTGGGTGGTGATGGGTTCCCAGAGCCAGTACCACTCCTCTGTTCCGTGGCATCATCCCCTCCACAGGGACTGTCCATCAATTGATCTTGTCTCAGAGCCTGTCCCCAAAGCCCACCCGCTGCCCTACAAGCTCAGCTGGTCTGCAGAGGTCCAGCCTGGCTGTGAATCATAGAATCATTGAATCATGGAATCATTGAATCATAGAATTGTCATGGTTGGAAGGGACCTCAAAGATCATCCAGTTCCACCCCCCCTGCCATGGCAGGGACACCTCCCACTAGACCAGGTTGCTCCAAGCCCCATCCAACCTGGTCTTGAACACCATCCACAGCTTCCCTGGGCCACCTGTGCCAGGGTCTCACCACCCTCAGAGTTGAAGAATTTCCTTCTCGACTTGCAAGCCCTAAGACAGACACGTCTCATTTCATAAGAACATATGAAGATCAAACCAGGGAATATTTAAGCTGGCATTATGCAACAGACAGCTCTTTTAAGTCGTGGTTTGTAAAGACAGCTCAGATAATTTCCTGAAAGACATACTCATAATGATTAATTTAGAATATGTTTAATTCAAGTCGGAGACATCAAAGCGAAAGCAGCTCCCCCTGTAAAACCATCTTCTGCTGGACTCGGGGCTGGGGGGGTGTCTGGCTTGAGCTTTGTTGTGATTTCTCTTAAAACGGCAGAGAAAAGTGTTGTGGGGCTGATTTGGAGAGGGAGAAGAGCCTGGAGCAGGTCCTGGGAGGTGATGCTCCGGGAGATGAGGGTGGGTGGGCAGTTGTCCCCTCTGCTCGTCCCATCTCACTGGAAGGTTCATGCTCCTCCAGCTTCTTCTGGTGTCTGTGCCAGCCCGTCCTGGGGTGCTGGTTCCATCAGCAGGGTGGGATGCAGATGTGGCAGCAGAGAGGGCTGGGAGGGGGCACACATGGCAGCTGCTGCTGCTTCTGCCAGCCCCGGGGTCCAGTCGGGAGATATTTACGTGTTGTTCCTGCAGCTGCCATCTCTGCTGCATGGTCACTTGCTTTAACCTCCGTGGCTGTGCCAGATGTCCCTCGAGCTCCACCTGCGACATAATCTTTGTGTTTTTCTAATAAAATCAGTTTTTATTATGGTTTTATGTAATGCAAGGGGAGGTCCAGGCTTCCTAGTGCTGGGAGGGTTGTTTCATCCTGGTGGATGATGAGGGCTGGGGTGGTTGTGCTGCTGCAGGTTCTCCTCTCGAGCTCCGTGTTGCTGCTTTGGTCCTCACTGAAAAAATGGATTTTATTTAATGAGGGGAAAATAACTGGTTCTAACTAAGAGGGATTTGGGTGCTGGCAGGTTTGGCTGTTCTGTTCCCTGCCCTTGTGCCCGGGCCAGGAGCACAGCAGGGCTGGGAGGTGCTTGGCAGTGATGGATGATGCACCCAGAGACTCCCCCAGCCTGTTCATGCAGCAGGATCTGGGCCATGGTTCTCCAAGATCAGCACCTGGAATGTGAGGTTCAATATCTGAGGATGGAAACAGGAATCTCCCATTTTTCCCAGTGCTGGGTGTGTGTGGACACCACAGTGGGGGTGAGTGGGGGCTTTGCTGCCTGGGGTGGGGGGGAGCAGGGGGTGCAGGAGGGGAGAGCAGCAGAAGTGGGTTTGGAGGCTGCCAGTGTTGTTCCCGTTGGCTGCAGGACCTGCCTGCTCAGAGCTCTCTTTGTTTATGGTCTCAGCATCTCTGAGGCCAGGGCGGGTTTGGCAGGACCTGCTCAGTGCCAGCCCCTCTCCCCGGCCGTGCTGTGCCTGCAAAACGCTTCAGTGGGAGCTCTCCTGGCACCACCTCCCCCCCTGCAGCCCCAGGTCTCCATCACCACAGCCAGGAGAGCCGTGCCAGGCTGGGACCTGCTGCCCAGCTCCAGGGTTCTGGTGGCTCTTGCTCTATTTTAACCACAGGTCCAAAGCCCAGCGACGTTTGGCGTTGGCAGGAGCCAGGGAGGTTGGGCAAGGCTCTCACTGCCAGGTCGGGCTCCTCCAGGAGCGTGCCCGGGCAGCCCGCTGGGCCATGCCAGCCTGGCTGGCACCAGGACACGTGTCCTCTGTGCCAGACAACCCCGTTGAGTTTCTGAGCTGAAAGCATCACTGGTGGAACACCACAAAGGTTGGGGGGGTTTGTACCATCCTTAGTGTCCCTGTACAAGCTTCAGACCCTTCACCCACCTGGTTCTGCTCCACCACCCTCCTCCTGCTGCTGCCTAAATGAGTTTCTGTGTCTTGCAGAGAGATGCCAAGGGCCAGTACCTGTTCGACCTTCTCTGCCACCACCTGAACCTGCTGGAGAAGGACTACTTTGGCATTCGCTTTGTGGACCCCGACAAGCAAAGGGTGAGAGAACCAGAGCCTGAGGGAAATGGCTCCACAGAGCTTGGTTCAGGCTCTTCACCAGGGGTTGTCCCCTACCCTGCTGCTGGGGTTCAGTGATGGTCAATATCTCCTAATGTCTTCATCAGCAATACAGAGAGTGAGATCAAGGGCACCCTCAGCAATTTGCAGATGCCCCCAAGCTGAATGGTTGACACATCTGGGGGTGAGACCCATCCAGAGGGACAGGCTGGAGAAGTGGGATTGTTTGAAACTCATGAGGTTCAACCAGGCCAAGTGTGAGACCCCCCCCTTTCCTTCCCACCTCTTCCAGCAGAGCCAGGGCTTCATTTGGTGCTGCAGCCCTGGAGAGGGGGGACCAGGGAGCAGCCTCAGTGTCCCAGCCCTAACTGGGATGTGTGAGCCAGGGGAACCCTCCCAGCTCTCAGATCCCAGCTCTCAGGTCCCCATGGGAGCATCAGGAGCATCGTGTGTTTGCCAAGTGGGAGGATTTGATGCTCTTGTGAAGGCAAAGGGTCGATCTCCTGCCACAGGAGCATTTCCAGCACAGTCACAGTTTAACACCCAGCTTGGGCCACCAGCAGCTTTGTGCCCAGAATCCAGATTCTTGGGAGCAATGAGGAGTGAAACAAGACATCAGAGAGCACAGAGCTGGGAGCAGGTCCCCCCCCAGCCCCCAGCAGCCACAGCAGGTGCAGGGGATGGTGGCACAGCCTCTTGTAGGGACAGGGCCCCACAGGTGGATCCAACTGAGCTGGGTTTCCATCAGAAGACTTGTGTCTAGAGCAGGAGCGTGGTGAGGAGCAGCTGAGGGAGCTGGGGGGGTTGAGCCTGGAGCAAAGGAGGCTCAGGGGAGACCTTCTGGCTCTGCACAACTCCCTGACAGGAGGTTGGAGCCAGGTGGGGATGCTGGGGCTCGGGTTCTGCTTGGACCTGCCCTGGGCAGCTCCACCAGAGGGTTTTGTTGTTGTTGTTCTGTAATTTTTCCCTGAAAAGTCAGTGTTGTTAATTGAAAATATTCATTCCTGAGTTGCTTTAATTACCCTCTTTTCCATTTCAGCATTGGCTGGAGTTCACCAAGTCTGTGGTGAAGCAGATGAGGGGTGAGTTTGGCTGTGATGCCCTGGGCAGACAGTGAGATGTGCCCTGTCCTCTGCAGCCCTGCCCCTCTGGGGACAATTCCCAGCACATCGTCCAGAAAAAGGCCCTTTTTGATCAGCTGCTGGGTCAGGGGTGGGATCACCCTCCCCTAGTCCCCCTGAGTCACCTCTGGCCATGTCCTCTCAGCACATGGACACGAGGCACTGGTGCTGCTGGAGACCAGGACAGAGATGATGGGGATGAGCACACAAGATGTGCCCATGAGCAGACGGTGCTGTGGGTGCTTGTCCATGGCTTTACTGGGGACATCTGCTCTTACTGTGGCCACCACAGTGGAGAACAGCCCCATCCCCATCTCCTCCCTCCCTCCCAAGGGCAGCCGGGTGTTTGGGGGTGATGGGGAGGGCAGGAGCAGTATCTGTCTCCTCGAGAGGGGTTCTTCAGCGGGGTGAAGGGGACAGTCCCCTCTGTTTGGTGACCATGGTGTCCCTGTCCCCACTGCAGCCCAGCCTCCCTTCACCATGTGCTTCCGTGTGAAGTTCTACCCCACGGACCCTGCTGCTCTGAAGGAGGAGATCACCAGGTAAAGACCTTGGTGTGGTGGGACCAGCAGAGGCTTGGCCAGGGCAGGAACAGGCTCTGCTGAGCTTTGTCTCGTAGCCAAGGGAGAGCAAGAGACATTCCAAACAAACCTGAACATTTCTGGGTTGTCCCAGCTTGGGGGGAAAGTGTGGAAATCCCTCCTGGTGCTTGGTCAGGGTGTCCAGAGAAGGGCAACGGAGCTGGGGAAGGGTCTGGAGCAGGAGTGTGGTGGAATATTCATCCAAGTATCTCCATGCCCAGGGGAGCTCTTTGTCTCTGCCAGCAGCTCTGGTGAGAGCCTGGTTGGTGGACACCTCCATCAACCCCTGGGTCAGGGAGCAGGTACCATGTCCCTGTGGGCTGGAGCAGGGTTGGGATGTGTCCAGCTGAGCCCTGCAATGGCCCTGACCTGGGGAACTGCCCCACGAGCAGCACTTGTTGGCTTTTGGCAGGAGAAATCCCTTGTAGAGGAGCTGCTCGGGGAGAATGGTTGGTGCAGGTGCCTCATGGCAGATGCTGCACATCTAAAGGGCCTCTTTAGGCAATTTAAACTGCTTAATGAGTGACTACCTCTTGTGTCCTCAGGTACTTGGTCTTCCTGCAGATCAAGAGGGATCTCTACCATGGCCGCCTCCTCTGCAAGACGTCAGACGCGGCGTTGTTGGCTGCCTACATCCTCCAGGGTAGGAGACAAGAGGAGTTTGCTCTCCATGCTGGGTCCTGATCACGTTATTTCACTCACAGCAGATCCCCGAGAACACCAAAGTCACCCCTCCAGTGCAGGGCTGCACCTCCAGGCTCTGCTGTGAGCAGGGTGAGGACCAACGCTGGGTCCCACCTGCAGCAGAGCCACCCTGCTGCCATCTGCTCCCCCAGGGATGTCCCCAGGAGCATCCCCTTGTCTGAGCCAGCCCATGTCCCTGTCCTTGTCCCAAGGAATAAGTGACAGGACAAGAGGAACCAGCCTCAAGTTGCCCCAGGGGAGATTGAGGTTGGAGCTGAGGAACAATTTGTTGGTGGTCAGGGCTGTGAAGGGCTGTGCCAGGCTGGGCAGGGCAGGGGGGGAGTCCCCATCCCTGGAGGGGTTTCCAAGGCTGGAGATGGGGTGCTGAGGGCCAGGGGTTAGTGGTGCCCTGGCAGGGATGGGGGAACAGTTGGTCGATGATCTGAAAGGTCTCTTTAAACCCTCCCTTGGTCCCTCTCTGCAGCCCTCAGGTGCCTGTGGTGTCATCCTGGGATGAGCCCCAGCAATCAAAAAATCCACATTTCATCTCCAAAGCATTTTTGAGTTATTTCCAGTGCGTCCCCCCCTTTTAGTGGTTGAAACAGGAATCATAAAAATTGATGCAACGTCTCCGTTCCACTGAGGACCTGAAATCAGAGCAAGGTCCTTTCATCCCAGTGCTGGGAAGCTGCTGGATCACTGCAAATCCCAGCAGGAGACACCAGCTCCAGAGCCATGGTGGGGACCTGGCAGAGGGAGCTCATCTCGGGGGGTTCTTCACCCTGGTCCCAGTGCCCGGGGTTGGGGCCACTGGGATTGTCTTGAGGAAGATCTCCCATCACTGTCCATCCTTATCCCCATCCATCCTTTTTCCCATCCATCCCATTTCCCATCCCATCCTTTTCCCCATCCATCCTTATCCCCATCCATCCTTATTCCCATCCTTTTTCCCACAGCTGCCACCGCACAGCCCTGGGAGGTTCTTGGCAAATATTTTGAGGAATTAATAAATTTGGGACAGTGACCATCTGCTGCCGGGTGGTGCCCAAACAAGCCGTGAAATTAATTGGCTGTAGTTAGAACCATAGGATCATTTAGGTTGGAAAGGACCTCCAGGATCAGCAAGTCCAACATCTCCCTGACCCCCAGACCATGTCTGGAAGCTCCACATCTACTCGTTTGTTGAACCCCTCCAGGGATGGTGACTTCTAAAGGATGGGAGGGGTGATCCTGGGATGCTCTGGTCGCTCTGGGATGGGGATGGACACCATGGGCTGGGTTGTGCCCCTGTTCCTGACTGGTCCTGTCTCCCCCAGCTGAGATCGGGGACTACGACCCAGGGAAGCACCCAGAAGGCTACAGCTCCAAGTTCCAGTTCTTCCCCAAGCACTCGGAGAAGCTGGAGAGGAAAATTGCCGAGATCCACAAGTCGGAGCTGAGGTACGGGCAGGGCTTGGATGAGTTGGGGATTGATGGTGCTCGGCTGGTTTTTAGCCCTGGTGTCTCCTGTGGTCCCTGCAGCCAGGCTGCCCTCCTCTCAGCCAGGGCATAATCTTATTTTCTTCCCCTCCTGCAGTGGGCAGACACCAGCTACTTCAGAGCTGAATTTCCTCAGGAAAGCCCAGACTCTGGAGACCTACGGGGTTGACCCACACCCTTGCAAGGTAAGTAATCAGCTTTCTGAGTGCTACCTCTTGCCCCAGCCAGTGGAGCTACCAGTGATGGGTCCCCAGTGCAGCCATTCCCACTGACCTGGTGCTGGGATGTGGGGTTTGCTGGAGCCTGGAGCCCTCCCAGACCTTCAAACCCAGACCTGTGTGTGCAGAGGAAGGGGGAGAGCTCCAAAATCCTTCCCGAGGGAGCTTGGGGAAGCTGCAAGGAAGAGTTTTGACATGCAGACAGCTCAGGGAGAGCAGCCAATCATCTCCTGAAAGGCTGTAATTTGGAGGCAGTAACAAGGTCAGTGATGTGGCTGAGAGCTCCGTGAGCATTAATCTGCCCGGGAGAGTCCATCTCCCTGCTCTTCCCCCAGCTCTAATTCAGTTTTCTGTCTGAAATGCTTTTTATTGACTCTAGATGTCATTGCTCTCCCCGGGCTCCTGTAATCCCATCACATGCAGATGGCTGGGGATGGAGGATCCTGCTCTCGGGGCTGTCCCTGCTCTGTGCTCCCCGGGGTTTTAAATGAGTCTCATCACTTAGCACCCCCAGCTCCCCATCCCCACCCCAGCATCCTCCACCCTTCCCAGGGCACCAGGCTCCCCCCTCCACCCTGACCATGAGCTGAAAGGTCTCGTCCAACCCAAATCATTCCCTGATTCTGCTGAGATTCTGCTTCTCCCTTTCCTCAAGGTTTTCCCAGGTTCAGGAGAGCCCAGGATGTTTTTTCTGAGGCCTCACTCTTCTGCAGCCACCCCTGTAAAATCCCTTCCCTGCTTTTCCTGCCCACCGCAGCCTGCTGTGCACCTCCCCTTGTCCTCAGCATCCTTCACAAGCCATTTCACTTGGTCTGCAGACAAATAAAAATCAGGGACAATCCCTGAGCAGCCACGACTTTCCCATAATATTTAAAAATTCAGTGTATCCCTGGTTTGGGGTTTTTTCCCTGCTCACCAGTGCAGTTAATTGTTGCTTCCCCAGAGTCCAGACGTTATGATTAAGTTAAACAACTGCTGCCTCACTCCTGCATGACATTAATTACTGGGTTTAGACAGTCTGGACCCTGGCTGAGCTGGGAGCGGAGTCTAACGGGGTCTTTCACCCTTTTCTGGTGTAATTACTGGTGGAACAGCTGATGAGGCTCCACCTTCGCTGTGGATTCCTCAGCACCACGGGGATGGGAGCACTGGGAGCTCTGTGGTGGTTTCTCCTCATTGATGCTGCCCCGTTGTTGAGGGTTGTGCTGGTGTGCAGGTTGTGATGGGCTGGAGGAACCTGCTGGAGTCACCATAAAACCAGAGACTGGGTTGGGTTGGAAGGGACCTCAAAGATCACCCAGTTCCAAACCCCCTGCCATGGCAGGGACACCTCCCATAGACCAGGTTGCGCCAAGCCCCATCCAACCTGGCCTTGAGCACCTCCAGGGATGGAGCATCCACAGCCCCCCTGGGCACCCTGTGCCAGGGTCTCACCACCCTCAGAGTGAAGAATTTCTTCCTAATTTCCAATCTAAATCTCCCCTCTTCCAGTTTGAACCCATCACCCCTTGTCCTACCACTACAAGCCCTTGTAAAAAGTCCCTCCCCAGCTTTCTTGCTGGCACAGAGAGTTCACCACCCTCTCTAGGGCTGAGGTCACCACTGGTGCAGCAGCTTTCCCAGCTCGGCATCATTTTGATGGGAATTGGTGTTTTCCCCCAGGACGTGTCGGGGAACGCGGCGTTTCTGGCCTTCACCCCCTTTGGGTTTGTGGTTCTGCAGGGGAACAAGAGAGTTCACTTCATCAAGTGGTGAGTCCTGCCCCAGCATCTCCTGCAGTGTCTCACACAGAACCCCAGCATGGTGGGGCTGGAAGGGACCTCTGGAGATCATCTGGTCCAGCCCCCTGCTCCAGCAGCTCTCCCAGTTGGTGCCCACGTGAGAAGGTCTCAGTGACTCTGGGCCACCCTAGTGACCATCAGCTTCACCCCAGGGTGTCCCACTGCCTGGTTTCTGAGCCAGGGCTCATCTCCTTGCCCTGTGTCACCTCCCAGGGGTGGAAATCACCCTCCTGGGGATTGTCATGCCCTGACCCAGGTGGAAACACCATCCCTGGATGTTTAAAAGCCATGGAGATGTGATGCTGAGGGACATGGTTTAACAGCGGTCTTGGTAGATGGTTGAACATGATGATCTCAAGGGTCTTTTCCAGCCTCAATGATTCTATGGAAAGAGGGTCCTGAAGGTGCCACCCCCAAAGCTCCAGCTCTCCCCCTGCTCCTCTCACCCTCCTCTCCTTGTCCTTCCAGGAACGAGGTGACCAAGATGAAATTCGAAGGGAAGACTTTCTATTTATACGTAAGTCAGAAAGAGGTGAGTGTCCTCCCTGCCCGTGGCCGTTACTCCAGCAGGTTCTCCACGACCTTGTCCAGCTGCAGCATCACCCTGTGCCTGGCCCTGCAGGGACAGGGGGTGGTGGCAGGGGCTGGAGCTCGGTAGCAGGGCTGGGGTCACCTCCCTGCTCCTGCTGGCACTTCATGCTGGGTGTTAGAGCTGCAGATGCCACGTCAGCTCCTGGGCAGCATCCCAGGACCTCCGGCAGCTCCTGCCCATGCTGTGCTGGGGGTGTCGGGGGTTGTTTGGTGCTGCTGGGTCAGCCCTGGTTGATGGGGGCAGCCTGGACACCCCTGGCTGAACCTGCCTCTCAGCAGGATTCCTTAAAAGTGTGTTTCTGGGTATTCTGGGGGGTCGGGTGATCTTTTAACATCTCCCCGTGTCCCAGGTGGCTCTGGAGGAGGATCTGCCCATGTCTGGTCACTTCCAGCTGCTCTGGCCTCCATCCACGCTCCCAGCATGACTCCCCCATTCCCCACCAACTCCTTCTCTTCCTCCTTTAGGAGAAGAAAATTGTCCTTACGTATTTTGCCCCAACACCAGAAGCCTGCAAACACCTCTGGAAGTGTGGGATAGAGAACCAGGCCTTCTACAAGTAAGTGCCAGGGTCACCCAGCATCTCCTCCAGGGCTCCATCCAGGTGCTCGTGTCACCTGCTGTCCCCAAAAGTGCTGGTACCCCCAGGCTGGGGGCTCTGCCCTGCGGGGTCCCTCCCGTCCCACCCCTGCTGAGCTCATCCCTCCACAGAGAACCTTTAATCAGGGGATTAAACCAAATTGTTTGAAGATTAAGGGTTTAATGCTGAGGAACCAGCAGATGTGGTTCAGCACCTCCTGGGTTGGTCTGGATGCTCCCGCCAGTGCGTGGTCCATGTGGGATGGACACCAGCAAAGCCCAGGGGATATTTTCTGACCTAATATTCAAGGGTGGATTCTTAAATGGCTTTGAAGGTGCTGTTTGTGCTGAGTCCTGCAGGAAAATCCCGACTGAAGGCGAGCCAGTGCCTGGGGGCTCAGAAAAACCTGCCTCTAATGGGGAGGGCTCAGAACCTCTTGGAGATAATCTGCTCCCAGGCAATTTGGGAACAAGTTAATGATTCACGAGGAATATCCAAGGGACTGGGGGGTGAGGTGCAGCCTGGGCGCTGGGGCATGGTGGCTCAAGGGAGGTGGTGGAGTCACCATCTCTGGAGGGGTTCAAAAGATGAGTAGATGTGGAGCTTCCAGACATGGTCTGGGGGTCAGGGAGATGTTGGACTTGCTGATCCTAGAGGTCCTTTCAAACCTAAACGATTCTATGGCACTGGGAGACCAATGGGTCTAGGCTGAGGGTCTCAAGGAGGTTCCCTCCTTCCCCAGGAGATCTTGGTTGGTGTCCACCAAGGCAGCTTTTCCAGCCCTGGTTTGGTTCCTGGGGCTGCCAGACAGACAGGGGGAGGTCACGGGCTGGCCCGTCTGCCAGAAACCCAGTTTGGTTCCACCACCCTGCTCGTGTTGTGCTCAAAAATAGCCTGTTTGGGGCTGTGTAATGAGCTTTATTTTAATCAGCACGGGGCGTGTGATGAGTCCTTGGGGGGATGCTGCAATCAGAGCTGCCACCAGCAGGTTCCACTGCTCATTATCCTAACATGAAATGAAATTGCAATATTGCTTTACAAATCTGCCCGTGATTAATCATGTCAGTGAATTACCCACGGATTAGGTGCCCCTGGGCTCGGCCGAGGTGCTGCTGGGCTGGGCCTGGGGTGAAGGAGCAGAACCCAGAGGATGAGGAGGAGACAGGGACTATCTGACTGGGACACACTGTGCTGGTGGAGGGGGGTGTGGGGAGAGGTCCTGCCAGCCCAGGGGATGCTCACACAGCTCCTGGTGCTGTTGCAGGTTGGAGAAGTCGAGCCAGGTCCGGACAGTGTCCAGCAGCAACTTGTTCTTCAAGGGGAGCCGGTTCCGATACAGGTAAATAAGGACAGGGAGGAGCAGGAGGTGTTTGGGATCCTCCTTTGGCCATACTGGGGGAGCAGCTCAGGGACGAAGAGCTCCAAGGACTTGCTCAGGTCCTCCTGTGGCTGGAGCCGTCACCACAGTGAGGCCATCACCACTTCTTCCCGTGTTTCACAGCTGATGTCCCCAAAACTGCAGATTTTTGGAGTGGAGGAGGATAGAGGAGCTCACCAGTGTGGTGCTCAGCTCCTCACAGACACTGTTTTTGACCCTCCACAGTGGCCGTGTGGCAAAGGAGGTGATGGAGTCCAGTGCCAAGATCAAGAGGGAGCCCCCCGAGATTCACCGGTAAGAGCCCGTTCTGGAGAACATGTGGAGTCACCATCCCTGCAGGGGTTCAACAAACCAGTAGATGTGGAGCTTTGGGACATGGTCTGGGGGTCAGGGAGATGTTGGACAAAGGTTGGACTTGATGATCCTCGAGGTCCTTTCCAACCTAAATGATCCTATGATTCTATTCTATGGTTCTATGGTGCTGGGATCTCCCGGGGGTTTGGTACCATCTCCCTGGGGACCAGGGGAGAGCTGCCGTGGCCCCCAGGCTCTGACACCACCCCCGTTCTCCTCCCAGGGCAGGGCTGGTGCCCAGCAGGAGCTGCCCCTCCATCACCCACGGCCCCCGGCTCAGC
Source organism: Brachypteracias leptosomus (assembly GCA_013401335.1). Taxonomy (NCBI): domain Eukaryota; kingdom Metazoa; phylum Chordata; class Aves; order Coraciiformes; family Brachypteraciidae; genus Brachypteracias; species Brachypteracias leptosomus. The sequence goes on along the minus strand of VYZX01032810.1, from coordinate 156,574 downwards.
AGCGTGCCCCGCACCCGCAGGAGAGCCGTGCACATCTCCATCATGGAAGGTAGGACACGGGGCTTGGGGGGACACACACGTGTTTGTGCATCCACAGGGACCCCCACACAGAGAGCAGCCCCCACCTCCAGCTGGTTCTGTAGCCCCTGATGTGGGGACATCAAGGCAGAGGAGGTCCTTGAGCATCCCCAGGATGCTTTGAGAGCAAAGCTGCCTGGAGAGGGGTCCCAGCAGAGCAGGATGGTGCTGAGGGCCACCAGGATGGGATCTGACCATGCAGAGGAACAAGATGGGCTGCAAAAAACTTGTCATCCACCTGGGAGCTTCTCCTGGCCACCTCTGATGGCAGGGAGGCTGGCCCCCTTGGGGATGGGGACACCAGGGAGTGTGGGGCTGTGGGGCCCTGGCACAGGTGCAGAATTGGTGCCAGCCCAAAGGGAGGGGATTTATTTCCACGGGGAGAGCCCAGGGACAAGCTCTGTGCTGGCTTTTGGGGCAGGCTGGAGGACGGGGTCACCTCTGCCACCCAGACACCAGCACCCCCTCCCCACCTCCCATGTGTGCCCTGGCGAGGCAGCAGGAGCATTAAATAACCTCCTGGCACAATAAATCACCCCGAGCCGGCACCGCCCCTGCCCTGGCAGCTGCTTCTCCTCACTCTCACTTCAGCTCAGCCCAAAATAGCCCCAGTCCCACGGCCAGTGGCCCCAGCACCACTTGCGTCAGCCCTGGTGGGCAAGGGGCTGTCCCTGTGCCCCCCCGGGCACAGTCCCTGGGCACAGTCCCTGGGCACAGTCCCTGGGCAGCCCCCGGAGGTGCCACCATGGTCAAGTGCCTGGTGAAGATCAAAACCAAAGTCAGCGTCCACCTGAGGCTGATCAACCACTGCTGCCGGGACGTGCGGGTCCGGGTGCTGGCCCTGGGGCCACGGCTGCTGGCCCGGGCTCTGGGGGTCCTGCCCCTGGTCCCAGCTCTCCCCGGCCCCAGGGACCCACCCGTGCCAGGTAACGAGGGGCTGCGTGGGGGGGTCTGGGCTCTTCTTCTGCAGCAGGAGTGGCCCCCGGGCTCCCCATGACCTGGGGGGATACATGGGCTGGGGTCTCCCGTGCTGGATGGGCCATGGGTGGTTATTACTATGAAAAGCTCCAGTTTTGGGGCTGGACGCAGCTTTTCTCAGATTTTTCTAGCTTTTTATGTCAGTCCCATGGAGTAAGCAGGAGGGTTTGGGGTCCCGTGGGGTCCCCATGACCCAGGGGGATGATGTGGGAGTGTTGGATGCAGGATATGGGGAGTGGGCTGGGGTCTCCTGTGCTGGGTGGACCTTGGGTTGTTACTAACACAAAGCAGCTCCAGTTTTGGGGCTGGACGCAGCTTTTCTCAGGTTTTCTAGCTTTTTATGTCATTCCCATGGAGCGAGCAGGATGGTTTGGGTTGGGGGGGACCAGCATCACTCTCATTGCAGTGATGGGCAGGGGGAACCCCCCATGGGCTGCCCTCCTTGGGTGCCCTCATGGGACATGTGTTAATCTGAGAGGATCCCGAGGCATCCGGGGAGGATTGGCAGTGAGGGGGTGCAAAGCCCTGGGAATGCAGGAGGGAGGGGCTCTGGGCTGCTGGACAGGACAGGACACCCAGTGACATGGTGCTTGGGCACATTGTGCCCTCCTCACCTCGTCCAGCTGGCTGTGGGGTGGCACTGGGGACACGCTGGTCCCCTCCCTGAGGTAGGGACAATGGTGACTGTCATACCCCCATCGCCTGCCCCTCCTGCTGGGAAAACTGCAGGGAAAAATCCTGCACTTGTGGGATTTCTCGGAATTGGGGGGTTTTTTGGGGTGGGTGGTTTGAAAAGGGGCCCCCTGGCTGTGCCCAGCCCTGCTGGACCCCAAGTTCTGTTGAGTTCGTGGCTGGTTGGGCTGGCACTGGCTGCTTAGGCAGCTTCATGTGTGTCCGAGCTGGTGTAAAACAGTTTTTTGGTGGTAAATAAGTGGAAATCGGAGCCATCAGAGACTCCATCCTCACCAGCAGCCCCCTAGCAGGGTCCTCCATGGGGGAATCTCCCGCAGGATGGGGCATCTCCCACCCTGCAGCCCTCGCCTTCCACCTGGGGCACCCTGAGGTGAATTCATCACCTGCTTTAATTAAGTCTTTTAATTCATCACCTCAAGGCGGGCAGGGAGAGCCTTGGCCTGGAGTGTCCTGGGGTTTGGCAGAGGAGGGGCTAAATCCATAGGGATAAATCTGTAAGGATAACTCTGAGGATAAACCCACAAGGAAAAAAATCCACCAGGATAAATCCGTAAGGAAAAATCTGTGAGGATACCTCCATAAGGATAAATCCATAAGGAAAAATCTTTAAGGATAAATCCATAAGGATAAATCTTTAATGATAAATCCATAAGGAAAAATCTGTAAGGATAACTCCATCAGGATCCTATGACTCCATGATTCCACGATTCTATGATTATGCGATTTCATGAGTCCATGATTCTATAATTCTATGATTCCATTATTCTACGAGCCTATGATTCCATGATCCTATAATTCCATGACTCTATGATTCCAGGATTACATGATTCTGTTATCCCATGATTCCAGGAGTCTATGATCCCGTGATCCTATGACTCCACTATTCCATGATTCTACAATTCTATGATTCCATTATTCTATGATTGCATGAGTCTATGATTCCATGATTCTACGATTCCATGATTTCACTAATCCATGATTCTATGAGTCCATGATCCTATGACTCCATGATTCCACGATCCCACCATTCTATGACCCACACTGCTGAGCACCCCCTTTTTCCTCTTCTCCCCCCCCTCCCAGGTCTGGAGTCCCTCCGCGACAGCGCCCACTCCACCCCGGTGCGCTCGGCCTCCCACGGCGACGCCTTCCCGGCCCCCGGCCGCGGCGGCCGCGCCGACAGCAGCGAGCGCGTGGCCGTCATCGCCGACGAGAACTACAGCCCCGCCGACAGCGTGCTGCCCACGCCGGTGGCCGAGCACAGCCTGGAGCTGATGCTGCTGTCCCGGCAGCCCAACGGGGCCCCGTGCAGCATCGAGGAGGAGAAGGAGTCGGAGGCGGGCACGCCGGCGGCGGCGGGCGAGGCGGAGGAGGTGGGCGGCGAGCTGCGGGCCCTCTGCCCCGGCGGCCCGGGCTCGGCGCAGGCCGAACAGGTGAATAAGTTTGTTTTAAGTGTCCTCCGTTTGCTCCTCGTGACAGTTGGACTCCTCTTTGTGTTGCTCCTCCTCCTCATCGTCCTTACCGAGTCCGACCTTGACACTGCCTTTTTCCGCGATATCCGCCAGACCCCCGAGTTCGAGCAGTTCCATTACCAATACTTTTGTCCCCTCAGGCGATGGTTTGCCTGCAAAGTCCGCGCCGTGGTAAACCTGCTCATTGACACCTGAAGGCAGGAGCCGCCACCTANAGCCGCCCCCTAAACTAGCCCTTTGGGGGGGGGGGCTTGGGGAGAGACCTGCCGCCGTCCCCCCCCTCCACCTTCCCTGCGCACGGCGGGACCCGCTCAACCCTCTCTCCCCACCCGCGGCGGCTTTCGGGGAGGATGAGGAGGGTGTGGGGCCTCCTCCTCCCCCTGCTCCCACCCCTGGAGCCCGCACAACACTTTTTATTAACCGTGTCGATTCTCACAAGACTTGGCGCCCACACCTTGGGAAGCACCAAGAGGAATTATCATTGACTCTTGTTGCCCAGCACCGGCCGGGAGGCCCCTCATGAGGCCACGTTCCACTGGAGCTTCAGCCATGGTGCTACCGAGCAGGGATTTCAACACTCGTGGTCTCTTGGGTGACCAGATCCTCCACTGTGCACGTCGCTGCCGCCGCCGCCGCCTCCCGCTTTGCTGCAGCCCCTCCCGGGTCACCGGAGCCTCCCACGCGGCGACCGACGCTACCGGGGGGACGCCGTGGTGTCCCCCCCCCAACCCCACCCCGGTTCCCCCGGGACACCGGCGCTGCCAACATGGCCCTTTCAACACTTTTTTCTAAGCCTTGAAGCGTGGCCGGTGCTCCCGAGGGTGGGGAGAGCACAGGCCAGAGGGACCCCCCCCAGCCAAGCCTGGGTAGCGCCCGTTGTTGGATTTATGAGAAGACCTTTAGCCTCTGAAGGTTTTGTACAAAAAAAGCAAAAAAAAAGGCAAAAAAAAAAAAAAAGAGAAGAGCCTGTTTCAAGGTCTATTTTAACAAGGAGATGCTATTTTGTTATTGAACCTAACCCAGTCTTTTTTTTACCGTACGGAAGGGGTGGCACCGGCAGGGTCAGAGCTGTAGCCTGGAAGCCTAAACTCTGGAGTGACCCGTGGAATAAAGGAGCCCTCACCCCGGTGTCCCCCAGGGCAGCAGGGACAGGAGGTGATGTTGAACAAGCTCGGTTTTTTGAAGCAAAACTCAATAAACCCAACTCATTGTGCTTGTGACCCAACCCACCGGGACCTCCCGCGACCCGGGGAGCAGCAGCCGGGCTGCACAGGGAGCAATAAAAAGCCAGTTGTGGAGTTTTGGTGGAGAAGCGGGGCCAGAACTTCACCCCCCAAGGTGAGGACAGGTGAGCGAGTTTTCTTTCATCTCAGGGAGAGATTTTACGCAAGCTGGGGCCATAGCTGCAGTTTTAACAAAGCCTGATTTCCATGTTCTTGTCTGTGACATCCCACCACCCATCGCCACCACCAGGGCTGGTCCAGCTCAGCCGGTGCCCAGCGATGGGAGCACGACCATGACCTTGGTCAATCCATCACCACCAGTCGGCCAGACTTGGAGTGTTGGTCGCTGCAATAAGGAGAGAAGCCCCGTTGAGCTGCTGGTGGTGGGGGGTGAAGCCCCTCATGGCAGCACCAGGGCGAGGAAGGGACCCAGGATGGATTTTTTTTCCGTGATAATCCCGTTTTATGCAACGTAGCGAGATTAACTCTTTAGCGTAGTGCTCCTACCTCAGCCCCGTAGCTCATGGTGTTTCTATGCAGTGCGTGGTAGCCCCAAACCTGACGTTTCTCGCCCCGGGTTAACGCCGTGGCTCCTCCTCCTCCTCCTCCTCCTCACTGCTGATGTAATACGTGATGTCATAACAGCACAGCCCCGGCGCCGGCGAGGCGCGAGGGATCGTCCTTCCTTCCTCCCTCCCTTCCTACAACGTGGCCACCAAGCCCTGGCCTCGAGCCCCTCAACGTTGGCTTTCTCTAGCGTAGTGACCGCTGCCAGTCCCAGCTCCCCTCTCCAGTTCCCACCCAGCGTTTTGCTGCAGAACCACCAGAATCGGTGACTTCTCGTCGTCCCGTCTCGCCCCCAACGTCCCTCATCACGTCTTGTGTTCCCCCGGCCTGTTAGTTTTACCCGTCCTTCAATTAAAATGTTGTTTCCATAGGTTCTTCTACCAGAAATTAAAAAATATCTCCTCCTAGCATACTGCATCTTCAAGCAGTAGATGGTAAAACACCTGCAAATGTGAATTTCTTAGTTTTCATAAAACAAAACAAAAAAACAACCCTATAAATTAACCTTTCATGTGCCAAATACTGTAAGTTACATTTTTTTCCTTCCAAATGTACCTTTTTCTACATATCCGATACCTTAGTTAGCATAAAATCATTGGTGCCATGAAAAGTATTTTTAAATTTAAATAAATATTTAAATATCATGAGGACCAGAGTTGGTGTGAGGTTTGTTCACCACTTACGGGGTCGGTAACAATTGAGTGAAAACAGCTCAAAACCCACGAGGAATTTTGGTCTTTCAAACAGCCCACACATTGAGGTGAGGAGGAACCTTGAGCATGGTGGGGGTGACACTGCTGCAGCTGCTCTGGCCTCCAGAGAATCCCAGCATGGTGGGGCTGGAAGAGACCTCTGGAGATGAGCTGGTCCAACCTCCCTGCTCCAGCAGCTCCCCCAGAGCAGGGGGCCCAGCATCGTGTCCAGGCCCCTTTGGAGTCTCTCCAGAGGAGACTCCACAACCTCTCTGGGCAGCCTGGGCCAGGCTCCAACACCCTCACACCAAACAAGACTCCCAGAATCACTCCAGGAGATAAGGAGGTTCCTCTGTGGCAGAACATTCATCAGGACACTGACCAGCAGCACTGAGCCAACAGCACCAGAATGACACGTACATGTAACCATAAAAGTACCTATTTTGGTTCCACAATTAATTTTTCATCTTGATTAAAGAACGCCCAACATAGTTTACAAAATTTATTTTAAAGCTTTTAAAATATACTTTTGTCCTGAGAAAAACTGTTAGCTTGGGACCAGCTTCCTATGGATCAAAAAAAACATGATTCAAAAAGGGATTTCCCCTTCCCCCCCAAAAAAAATAAATCTCTGAGCTACATTTTACTCTTCGAAGACACAAAGGCAGCCACTGGAGTAGAAACAGCCCCCAAAATAAATCTCTGAGCCACGTGTTTTATTCTTTGAAGACATGGAGGCGGCCACTGGAGTTGCCACCCACCAAGACGCTCCTGGTGGGATGTACCACGTTAATGGAGCAGACGGAGCCGAGGCAGTCGGGGTTGGAGAAGGTGTGCAGGAGCTTCCCCGTGTCCTGGAACACCTCCACCCTCCTGGGCCGGGCCATGCTGCCCACCACGAAGCAGTCGTCCCGCTTGGGCTCCCAGATGGCGCGGAACCGGGAGAGCCAGCGCCCCGTCTGGTTGTCGTGGCTGCAGGGAGACACCCCAGGAGAAAACAGAGGGGGTCTTAACATCTCTTACGCCAGAATGGGTTGGAAGGGACCTCTAAGGCCACCTAGTCCAACCCTCCGACAACAAGCAGGGAATTAAGTGTTTCTAAGTATTGTTATTTTTGCTCGAACCCATCTCCCTCCCCTTGCACACACGGGGCAGATGGAGCTGCCCAGGGTTAGGGGGGCACCATCCTGGGGATGGGTGGGGTGGGACAAAGAGATGGAGTGGAGGGAGAAGATAAAGCAGAGGGGACCTTGACATAAGGGGTTATCAGTCAGAAGTCAAAGCAGTCAGGCTTGGTGGTTGTGTATTTTAGGAACAATATGGCAACCATAGATCGGTTTGGGTGGGAAGGGACCTTTCAAGGCCATCTCATCCAATCCCCCTGCACTGAGCAGGGACATCTGCAACTAGAGCAGGTTGCTCAAGGTCCAACCTCACCTGCAATGGTTCCAGGGATGGGGCAGCCACCACCTCTCTGGCCAACCTGGGACAGGCTCCCACCACTCTCAGTGTCAGAAAGGTCTCCCTTCTCTCTAGCCTAAATCTCTTTTAGTTTAACCCATCCCCCCTTGTCCTGTCACGACACTCCCTGACGGTCCCTCCCCAGCTTTCCAATAAACTGCAAATTAAGAATTTCCAAGCCCATCTCTCATCTAGTCCCAGCTCTTCACAGCCCTTCCCTGACAACTTCTGGAGCACAGAGGTTTGGAGGCTCCACCCAAACTCACGCTCTTCACCATTCAGATGTGACCTCTGGTAGTTAAAAAACGCACCAAGCACATTCCAGAAGCCACAGAATGGTCTGTTCCAGGAAAGATGTTGAAGGTTCCCCCAGGACTTCACTCAAGTCAGGTCACGCTTTGTGACCAAAGACACCCGTGAGGACCAGGGCAAGTTCTCAGGCGAGGAGGGTCCAAGGGATCTAATGACCCTGAGGGTGTTTGGACACACACCCCCATGCGTGGTCTCTGCCCACCCCTCCCTCATGACATCACCACAGCATGCTGACCTCACCCCAGAGTGTCCAACTTACTTGATGGTTCTGAAAACTGGTGCTTTTGATGACAAGGAGGTGGTGTCATAGATCCTGCAACACAGAACATCATGTTAATGGAGTGTACATGGACTAACTAGGCAGAACTTTCCTCCTAGAGCACGGGCCAGACCACACTGGAGCCTGCAGTAATGACCAGCACGTGGATGTTCTCTCAAATATCAGCACCAACATTCCAGCTGCAATTATCAAACTTGGTGGGGTTTCTTTAGCCACAAGTGAAGATCATCCTTCCTGAAAGCTGCTACAGGAGGAGAGCAATGGCTGGTGTCCAAGGCTTAGAGCAACCTGCTCTAGTGGGAGGTGTTCCTGCCCATGGCAGGGGGGTGGAACTAGAAGATCTTTAAGGTGCCTTAAAGGGATAAAGACAGAAAGCTCCCAGTGATGGGGAGTGCAGAGAGGAAATAATAATAATAGTGATAAAGATGATAGTGGTGATAAAGGTGATAAATGATGATAAACCCCCCCACCAGTTGCCATTTCCCACAAAGCCAACTCCTTCCCACCCCACCTCACCTCAGCTTGTCATCAGCACACACGGTCACCACCCTGTGCCCCGTTACTGGTGAGAAGTAGGCGGAGGCGACGCTCTTGGTGTGGCCCGGGAGGGAGCTCACGGGCTCGTTCCCTTTAGACCTCAGGAACCGAACGTCGTAGATACAAACGTCCCTGCAACACACACCACACAACCCTTCAGCAGGTGGGAAATGGTTGGTCTTGTTCTCCTTTCACCAAAAAATGCCCAAGAGACACTGTGGGGTTTATGTGGGCCGCGTTTAGGGCTTCACTTCAGCTCAGCCAGTGGCTCTGAAGGGTTCTGAAAGCACCAAAGCCAGCCCAAGTGCATTCATAGAATGGTTTGGGTTGGAAGGAGCCTCAAAGATCATCCAGTTCCAACCCCCTTGCCTTGGGAAAGGACACTTCCCACTAGACCAGGTTGCTCAAGGCATCAAATCCCTCCATGCTGTGATCCCTCAAAACCAACAGAGACTCCTAAGAGCATTTTGTACCCAACCATACCAACTGCACCCAACCATACCCAACTGTGAAGGTTGGCTTTACCAAAAGGTGAAGCAAACTCAAAGCCTATCATGTTTGAAATCCCACTAAGAACTAAAAACTCCTTTTCTAAAAAGACCCAAGAGAGCTTTGACTCTCCACCAAGGGTGCCAAGTTCCCCCATCAACAGCCCCTCCTGCCCTCCCAACGTGCCAGTTTCAGCCCATTTCAGACAGACACTGAGAAGGTGCAGCTGGATCTATGTACATTGAGCCAGCAGCAATGAAATACTGTTTCTTCACTGGGTGGACGTGGACTGTCCTCGTTCTGCTGAAGCCAATGTCTGCAGAAAGCTCTGAAGATGTCCCCGGGGTCCGTCTGTCCACGATGGCGACGCCTCCATCCCATTGTCCCAGGACTGCTGTGGAGGCATTGTCTTCCAGGAAGTCAAAGGAGGAGAAGTGCATTTCTGTCCGGCTTATCTGAGCAGGGAGAAGGTCAGAGGTGACCAGGTCTCCTCAAGGAAACACAGAGACCCTCACAACACCCAAAGCACTCTACGGGCCGTGGATTTAATGATTTCCCTTTTTAATATGCTAAAATACTAATGAATTCTACCTCATTTGACAGCTCCAGCCCGAGCTGTCCATGCAGGTAACCCTTCTGTAAAATCAACCAGCCCAAGCTGGCACCAGCATCCTCCCAATTCTCTGTCAGAGCTTCTCCAAGGCCCTGTAGCTCACCACTCACCTCATCAAAGACAGCTCTGGTGACATCACCACACCGCAGCGAGGTCCTGCTCAGGGACAGCAGGTGAGCAGGGTTACAGGGGGAGAAGTACATGCAGGTGATTGGTTCACTGTGGGGAACAAAGGTATGGGCTCCTTCCTCAGATGTAGAGTCCTGGAAAACAGCTGGGATTCAGCAGGCGTGGATACCAGGCACCGCAGGGATTACTGTTAATTATGGCAATTAAGTCAAGTCTCTGTTCTCCATGTCCTCAGTCTGCTCTGGGTAACAGTATGGAGAAGGCAGGAGGGTGTTCTGCATAGGACAGGCTCTCACCACCCTCAGCAGCAACAATTCCTTCCTCCTCTCTTGTCTAAACCTCCCTCTTTCAGTTTCAAACCATCCCCCCTCGTCCTGTCCCAACAGCCCCTGCTCAAAAGTCTGTCCCCATCTTTCTGACAGGCCCCTTGAAGTCCTGCAAGGCCACCAGAAGGTCTCCCTGGAGCCTTCTCTTCTCCAGGCTGACCAAGCCCAACTCTCCCAGCCTGGCCTCCCAGCAGAGGCTTCCAACCCTCCCAGCATGGCTGGGGCCTCCTCTGGCCCTGCTCCACCAGATCCATGTCCTTCTTGTACCAGTGCAACCTCTCCTGCCATTAAATCTGAGCTTGCTGAGAACCAGACAGACCTTCCAAGCAATTCTGGTGGGCCTCAGCAATAGGGAACAGTGAAAGCCTAAGCCTGACCAAACCCCTCTCCAGGCTGTGCCCCACCAGTGTCCGTCCCGTCACACCCAGCTCTGGTGGGTGCAGAGCACACCAACAACTCACCACGTTCCAGAGCCCCATCTGCCCAGTTGTGTCTCCAGCTGCCACGAAGATGTTGCTCTCGGAAGGATGGATGGCCATGGAACACACCCGGTACCTCACCACCTTCCTGATGTTCTCTGCAGTGAGGACCATGGTGCTCAGGCTGTTTCGGTATCTAGACAACATCATCACAATGTTAGAGACTCAAGAGAAGGAAGAAGGAGAACGAGACAATCCCCAGATTTTAGCTGCTGTCTCCAGGTTACCTTTTCAAGTCCCACGTGTGCTTCTCAGCACCATCAGCTTTCACCTGCAGAAAGGAGAAATATTTATCAGAACTGGAAGCCAAACTTAATCACATTATCCAAAAATAACCATCAATAGTAATACCTCACTGATCCTCTTCCACGTCGTCAGCAAGTTCTCTGTCAACTCATTGTTCCCTGCTTCATCTTCTAAAACCATGGGCAAGGGTCCAGCTGGAGCTTCAGGCTGGAACAACATCAGCACTTTCTGTAACTCAAACCAACTAAAATGATGAATTTCCAGCACCTGAAGGGGGCCTGGGGAGGACTTTTCACAAGGACTTGTAGTGATGGGATGAGGGGTGATGGGTTCAAACTGGAAGAGGGAAGATCTAGATTGGAAATGAGGAGGAAATTCTTCACCCTGAGGATGGTGAGACCCTGGCACAGGTTGCTCAGGGAGGTTGTAGATGCCCCAACACTGGGGGTGTTCAAGGACAGGGCTTGGAGCAACCTGGTCTAGTGGGAGGTGTCCCTGCCATGGCAGGGAGGTTGGAACTGGATGATCTTTAAGGTCCCTTCCAACCCAACCCAACCCATTCTATGACACACAGGGTGAGTTGCTACTTTCCACACACCAGGTATTCTGAGAATACATCTAAAGTAATCCAAGAAATAAACATTTTAAAAAGTTTGTAGTCAGAACTTTTCTGGAAAAAACCCCTATGTTTCTTCCTCTCCTTTCTGACACTCCAGTGAGGCTGATCTTCCAGAACCAGCAGAGATTTAGCTTTACTCAACTGCACTGCAGAAGATTTAAATCCCTTTCTCTCAGAGCAATAGAATTTTTACTTGTCTCCATATAACTACGTCAGAAAGGCAGTAAAACCTCCAAGGAAAATAAACCAGATCAAAAGTTCACTGAAGTAACGTTAAACCAGAGTAATAAACCTTTGGATTTAAAGCTGCTCTCATCTCTGGGTGATGAAAACCACAAAGTGTTTTACCTCAGGACCCACACCAGCACAATCTCCTCATCCTGTGTCACAGAACATTGACCAACCTTCAGAGGGGACATGGAAACCTGCTCCTCAAGATGCCTGAGGGTGAGAAAACTCACCTTTTATTCCTGCCACTGCACAGGTCACCTTCCCCAGGTGCATTTAAGGATTTTAATAAGCTCAGCAAGGACAAGTACCATCAGTCAAGCCTCCCCAGTGCTGGTTTCTTACAGATTGTGTACACCCCCCAAACCCACCTCTTCCTGCACCCTGGTGGGAGTCTCCAGCACTGGGATTCCCTCTGGGTCCACCCTCTGCAGACGCATCGATCTCCGCCGCACTGTCTCATCCTCCATCTTTTTAGGCTTCATTCTAGAACAATTAAAACACCCCCAAATCAGCCACAGCTAAATGAGAAGCCCCCCTCATTCAGGTTCAGGTGTGCAGCTCCAAGCCCTGGCCCACACGTACAGCCTGACACATCCTAACTCACTGCAGGGGGGTTGTTACTTTTTCCTGCAGCGACTGTGATGAACAGAAAAAGCTCTTTGAGAGGCACAGGAAGTGGTTTTATTTCACTTACAACACATCCCTCACTGTCACTTCTCTTCCCAGCCCTCCTGATTTTGAATTCATCCCTCTGCTTGCTGGTGCAGTTGTCTTTTCCCTTTCTTTCATCACATACCATGTTCTTTATTTGGATTTTCCTGCCTTGCCTGGCCCTGACAAACACCTTCTCTCCCACACTAACTGGTCACTCTCTAGTTCTCTCCATCTCCTCCTTTCCCACACCTCTTCCCATCTCTGGTTTTAACATTTCTTTCTACGGCCATCAAGCAAAAATACCATCAGGAAAAAAAGAAACGTGCTTGAAATACCTTAATACAAACACCCCAGAAAGAACAAACTGTAATTAGACAAAAATATCCACGTCATCTGCTTTCCAAAGGATGGCAGAGGAGAGGCACCACCTAAGGAGCTCACACAGCTCAGGACATGGTGCTCCAGGTTTAGCTTTCTGAGGACACTCCTCACTAGCGGGTATGTGCAGATGGTGCCCAACACCACGTGTGGTCACTGTACCTTTTGGTGACCTGAGATTGTCTCCTCGATGCAATCTGGTGCAGTCTTGCAGCTGACTTAAAGAGAGAGAAGAAATAAAAAAGATTAAAGATCTATATAACAAGCATGAAAGGTTGACCTGTATAAAATACAGTTACCCAAGGGCTGCAATAAACTATATTGTGGTTATTTATAAACCAGGGGTTTTCAGCATCCAGCTGTGTTGTGTCTCGGCTGTGGGATGGTGTGGGGAGCACAGCACAGTCTGGGTGTCCTGTGGCCCTTCTTTTATGGATCAAATTAAACACCCTAAATTCTATGCACCAAAACCAGGAAGACATCTAAAGCAGAACCTGCCACCACGGAGGCCTCCAGTCAGTGTCTTCTCCATCACATTTTGAAGACAGGCACCTAAACCTTGCAGGTGTCCCTGCTCACTGCAGGGGGGCTGGATGAGATGAGCTTGAAAGGTCCCTTCCCACCCAAACCATTCGATGATCTCTATGGTTTAGCTCAGTTGGACTCCAGAGAAGTTTAAGCATGTCCAGCACATGCCCTGTGGCTCTTCCCAGGAGCCTCTTGAGCTGAATCCTCCTGACAGCCCCAACCCTGGTGCCCTGCAGCCTCTCCCTTGGGCCAACCTGTCCACACAGCTCCCCAGACACAGTGGTGCCCAGGGAGGGGCAGGAGCACGTTACATAAGCCAGCAGGACCCTGCATGTACCTCACCAGCCCAGCCCACGGCACACACACGGGCACCCTCATGCCAGTGTCTCACCTTCCTGGGTGCTGCTGGCTCCACAGGTGGGTGCTTCTGGGGCAGAATATTATTTTCTTTGCTTTTTAAGTTTAACCCATGCCTGCCCCTCTTTGGAAAGAGCAGCACCAAACCCCAGGGGCTCCCCCAGTCAGGGCTCTCTGGATACCTCAGGGAGCTTCCATGGCTTTCCACCACCAGAGGGATGCCAGTACAACCACCACACACAGAGAGTGAATTCCGATGCTGTTTAGAGTCTAACAAACCTCGTGCAGCTGCAAAGCAGCAAAGAACTTGGCATTTTCTGTGATGTTCTTCAGCCTTTTCCTCTCGTAGGCTGATAACTGGGAGTATTCATCCTAGAAAAAGAAAAGCCAGTTACCCTCCATCACACCTGCAAGAGACATCCCAGGGTTTGGGGAAGAGGGGGGGTCTCTAAATTATTTAAAAGCGGTTCAATATATTTGTAAACAATAAAACAATCTAAAAAATAAAAATAAATAATATATAATAAAACAACAAAACAATAAAACCCTCCCACGAGCTGGGGTGACCCCACATCAATACCTAAACTGTCCCTACGGGTACTCACTTGTGCTACAAAACCCACTCCTGCTATTAATTCTACAAAAAAGGACAGTTCATCACAAGGGAAATAGTGAAAGGAATCAATAAACAACTTAAAACTTCAGTGACACAGCAAACTTTGCACAAAAATGGATCATTTTGATCTCTTATTGATAATGTGGACTTGAGAAGCTGAAGTGATGGTTTAAATATAAATTAATAAAAGTATCGTAATGTATGACTGCATCACATCTATGATGGTTCAGCACAAGAACACGCTGGTGGTTTTGCCATCGGTATTTTTATGCACTGACTGATAGCAAGAGCATTTCATCACCCCTTAGACATTCTAGAAGGGTAAAATGAAGTTTCACAGAGCCAGTCAGAGAGGTTAAAACAAAAAAAGGCCAATTTCAAGGCCAGGCTGAACAGGGCCTTGAGCAGCCTGGTCTAGTGGGAGGTGTTCCTGCCATGGCAGAGGACTGGAACTGGATGATTTTTGAGTTCCCTTCCAACCCAAACCATCCTATGATTCTATGAATTAGATAAAGAGGAAAAATACTTAAAAAATTTACTTTTTACTAAATATTAGCATAACAAACATGCACCTGGAGGGCTGAGAAACAGCCCCCTCTCCCTTGCCACATCCAAGGAGCAGACACCTCTCTGCTGATGGCTCCAGGAGGTGGCTCCAGGCCGGGCACCCCCCACCAGACACCATCGGGGGAACCCCCGGAACTCACCAGCGGCGCGTCCCCCCCCTCGCTGCCGTCGCTGTCCGCATCCCAAACGCCGTCCAGGGGGGAGCCGGGGGCCGGGTTCCCGGGGGGGTCCAGGCAGAGCCTCTTGCCGGCCGGGGCCCTGTCCCC
>VYZX01032810.1:116578-140908 GCA_013401335.1 Brachypteracias leptosomus | reverse complement strand
GGCCCCGCTGCTCCCAGACCCGGTCCCGCGGCGCCCCAGCCCCACTCCTCTCCGGTCCCCTGTCCATAGCCCCGGCCCCTTCTGGGCCTCCGTCCTCACAGCCCCAGACCCCCGGGTCTCACTCCTCCCGGCCCTGCTCCCCTCCGGTGCCCGCTCCGCACATCTCCGGTCACCGCCGGCTCCATCTCCTCCCAGCCCCGGTCCCTCCTGGTCTTCTTTCCTCTCAACCCCGGTTCTTGTGTCCTCTCAGTGCCNCCGCTTCCCGCTTCCCACTGCTGCCCCGGGCGCGCTCCCGCTTCCCCGCCGGGGCCGCGCTGAGATCACGGAGCCCGCCCGGAGCTCTCCGGGGTTCGAAGCCGGAGCCGCGGCCGGTGCGCTGGGATACGGGGCCGGGAGAAGCGGCGGAGCTGTTGTAAAGGAGCGAGACACGGGAGAGGGGGGGAAGGAAAGTTCGTGAAGCTCAAGCAGGGTCCTGCCCCCGAGCAGGTGCCTGCTGGGAGAGAGCGAGGTGTTGATGAGGAGCCAGCTGTGGAGCCATGGGGGCCAAGAAGGTGCTTTTCTGTGCCCAGCAAAGGCTGAGAGCCCTGGGGCTGCTGAGCTGGAGAAGAGAAGCCTCAGAGGGGATCTGATCAATGCTGAGCAAGAGCTAAAGGGTGGGGGCAAGAGGCTGGGGCCAGACTCTTGTCAGGGGTGCCCAGGGACAGGCCAAGGGGCACCGAGCACCAACTAGAACCCAGGAGGAGAAAGTTGTTTGGGGTGAGGGTGTTGGAGCCTGGCCCAGGCTGCCCAGAGAGGTTGTGGAGTCTCCTTCTCTGGAGAGATTCCAAAGGGGCCTGGACACGATGCTGGGCCCCCTGCTCTGGGGCAGCTGCGGGAGCAGGGGGGTTGCACCAGCTCATCTCCAGAGGTCCCTTCCAGCCCGGGGAGTGTTTTCTCTGAAGTAGTTTCTAGATCCGCTCAAAGCTCTGCTTGTTTACAGCAGAAAGAAAGGTCCAAATAAAAATATGAATTTAAAAACATTTATTTAACACAAATTGTTGTACTTGACAAACGTAAAGTCTCAGAAGGTTTAAACAAAATTAACCCAAAATATAATGAACAATGATTCCATCTCCCATCATACACTATTCACAATTCCCTACTTACAACACTGAATAGGAGGGCTGAAGGAACTGCCTGTTCCTGGGTTTGGGGGGTGCCATAATCCCCAGCTTTCCAGCAGCCCCTGGTGTGGCACCAGAGCTGGACAGAGCTGGAGCCCTGGTGCTGGATGGAGCTGAAGCCCTGGAGCCAAACTGCCTTTTGGTCCTTCGGTTCTTGCTGTAACCCCTGAAAATGCAGAATTGAGAGACCTGTCACACAGCTGCTCTGTCACCCCAGCATTGCATTTTCTGGAAGACTACACTTTGATTTTTAAAATTTTATTTATTTTTTAATGCACGCAGCTGCTAAAATACCTTTGAAATGTAAATCAAGTGTAGCTGGGCTCTGGTATTTGCCTAAGGGCAAGGAGCAGCCCCAGAGACAGGGCCAGGGGGTGCTGAGCCAGCCCCACCACTGCTAATCCAATTAGACAACCAACATTAAGCAACACTTCAGGGTCAGCAGCATTTTTAACCAGTGTTTTAGTAATGGGAGGGTGAAAAAGGTGGCAGTAAGACCTGGGCTGGGGACTTTTTGCTACAGGCTGAGGAAAAACAGGGCAGAGAAGGAAAGGTCCTTGGGAAGGAGAGACAGAGCAACGTGGTTCAGAAGGTCCACCTTCAAATGAGTGTTGGAGCAGGGAGATGGGAGCAGCCAATCCACCAATAAAACCCAAGGGCTGTTACAGTCTAGGGGTGACTCCTGTGGTGGGGATTTTACAGCATGTTTTGGAGAGCCTGGTAGCAGCATTTGGAGGTGCTCCTCCAGCTAGAGGGTAAGACACAGGTTGTCCTCACACCTGCTCTGGTGTGTGGACCTCCTGCTCCCCATCTCCCCCACCAAAGGAGGCACCACCTCTCCTCTGAGGGACTGGGTACCAGTGACCACAAGGAACGTACCCTTTGGGGTTGAAGTGCTGGCTACCACCGTTGTTTGTCTTTTTCCTCTTTGACTCCCTGAAGTTTGGTGGCCTTTTCCTTTTCCTCTTTTGGTTTGCATTATTGGAGAAGTAGCTGGAGGTCGTCACTACCTCCTCTGCCTCCTCACCACTGTCAGGGGTGCTGGTGCCCCCCGGGGCTGTGTCCACACCAGGGCAGGAGGCATCTTCTGCAGACAGACAGTGAGTTAAAACTAATGACATGGAGACACAAACCATCAACCAGAGCACAGTGACTGCACCAGAACCTCCTCCCTCACCCTGGTGATGCTCCAGGCTCAGCCAAAGGTGTTTCCCTCAAAGGCTGGTGTGAAGCAAGGGCAGAGGCCATTTGGGTTTCTCTCAGGATGTCACAGAACCCTGGCCAGCCCAGTTTTCCCCAGCCTGGCTCCATGTCCAGGCTATTTTGGTAGCCCTGGGCTTCTGCCCAGTGACTTCCCCACATCAGCCAGAAAGAATTATGGAACAGACCATAAATACTACAGGCAAATAGGGCACTTGTTTACAAACAGCACCAGGAGACACTGAACAACTCAGGGAGCCAAGAGCTCCTGTTGGGCAGCCCCGATGGAGAGGGACACGATTCTCTGCACAGGCTGTAGAATAAAACATTAAAAAAAACCATTTTTTAGCCCTGTGTTTGTTCCCAGTGTGGTCTATGGAAGCATGGCCACCTTCAACATGGATCACTTGAAAACTGCAGGCCCCAAGGTCTGGTCTGATGGCCAGGCTGCACTGAACGGTCTCATCACGGGCTGCACTCATGAGGTCACCAGATCCACCAGGCTCAGCTCTCCAGGGAGCTGAGCTTTAGGTGAGGTTAGAGCTGTAAAACCACCACCCCAACCCAGATGCAGGTGGACAAACACGCAGGGGGTTTAGACCCGATGACCTTGGAAGGTCCCTTCCCACCCAAACCAGTCTGTGATTCTATGACAGTAAAGACCTTTGTTCTGAAACTGCAATTGCTCCCTTTTGGTAACTGTTAAACTGCAAGAATTAGTTATTTGTGCTTAAAACCAGGTAACTTCTGAGTGAACTCCTGACAGAGGAGCAGAGGAGGTGCTAAAGAGGAGAGCACATATCTGGGTACACACCTGGTGTGGTCCACTCCGAGTACTTCTCCATCACTTTAATTATTTCTGCACCATATTTTTCCAGTTTGTCTTCTGTGACACCGTCGATCTGCAGCAAAACCTCCATGTCAGATGACAAGGTTTCTGTAACAGGACAAAGGACCAGTTAGCTCTTGTCCTTATTCCCCAGGACTCAAACTGGAAGAGGGGAGATTTAGATTGAAAATTAGAAGTAAATTCTTCACTGTGAGGGTGGTGAGACCCTGGCACAGGTTGCCCAGGGGGGCTGTGGATGCTCCATCTCTGGAGGTGTTCAAGGCCAGGCTGGATGGGGCCTTGAGCAACCTGGTCTAGTGGGAGGTGTCCCATGGCAGGGGGTTGGAACTAGATGATCTTTGAGGTCCCTTCCAGCCCAAACCATTCTCTGATTCACAAACTGCAGCTCCCTGGAATCTCTGCTGTGGCAGCTGCTCCCACAGGACTCACCCATTTTGGCCCTCCCTGAACGTGTGACACTGCAGACTTTGCCAGAAAAGGTAAAACTGCTCATGGAGCCTCCTGCCCAGGGGTCCCAGTATCGGGGAGCTGCCATCACCTGCTATTTTCTTCAGAGTTGAAGTGCTGAAAATGTTGAAGTAGTGCACATCAAAGACTTTCCCAAGCGTTTTGCAGGTGTCTGTAAGCTCCCCAAGGCACTTTTTCACCATCTCCTCCCGCTGGGACATCTTGGCCATGGAAGCCCTTTGCTTTCTGATGGCACTGGCATTTTCTGTCTCGTGGAACTCCACCTGGTAAAACAAGCCCATCAATAACCTCTGCCAGGGGAGTCACTACAGAGCCACCATTAGATTGATTGAGAGCACAAGAAAACAGTGAAGGAAACCAAAAGGATACTTTGATGGACTAAAAAAAGCTATTTACCCAGTATACAGCTTTTAAATGATTTTTTTTTTTTTTTTTTTTTTTTACCACCCCTCATTTTGTTCTGTGAAGAACGAGCAGAGTAAACACAACACAGGGAAAAACATCCCAAGGACACTATTCACAGCTTGTTTTAAACAGAGGTCACTGGGTCTGACACTGAGGGCTCTGCTCTCCTCCAAACACTGCACTAATGCAGAGGAGACATCACCTCAAGCAGTTCTGGGACTGCTTCCATGACCTTCTTGAAGTGCACTGTCCATTAGAGCTCCCCAACGATTGGAAAAAAACAGAGCAGAAAATGCAGGAGGAGGCAGCTCTGTCCCTCCTCCCCTTGTCAGCTGGATCAGGTGGATGGGGGAGAGGACAAAGATTCAATCCTCAACCCTCTCAAACTCCCCTTTTGCCTCACAGCTTTATTAGGGCACTGGACTCAAAATCCTGCTTGTTGGGCTCTGCTCCCTGCATCCCCTAAAGATGAATCCCTGGCAGACAGACAATGCACTAAAGGGGGAAAAAGGGTAAAATGGATTGTTAGGCACCTGCAGGGCTCCATCCAGCACAGCCTGGGCCTTCTCCCCCAGCGTCACGTAGGCGACCGCCTGGTCGTTGGCCGTGATGTACAGATCTTCATCCAGGATCTTGTCCAGCACCAGCTTCCTGAAGAGCCTCTCCACGTTGTGCCTCGAGTAGGCAGCTCCCTTCCCAAATATCCCAGACTGAATCTTTGCACTGGTTTTACCTGTAAAACAAATCCCAGCATCAGGCTGCATGTAAAAAAAACGCCACACTGAAGCACCAAACTATTGGCAAACTAATGATCTCCCTAGAGCAACCCAAAAGGGATCAAACCAGGTCATTTATCACCAAGAGCTTCCTGGGAAGAGCCCCAAATGGATTAAAACTGATCATTTACCAGAAAAGGTGAATAATTTTGCAAAATACATCTTCTAACCCACTGCTGCTCCTGCACACACCTCCTGACTTGGGATTTCTGCTCCCAATCCATTGTTTCTGGCAGAACTCACCCAGGAAGATGTCCACCATCATATTCAACGTGTATCTCCCAGAACACAGAATTCTCTTCACGTTTGTCTTTCTCATTTGCCCACAGTGCTCTTGTACAAATCTTATGATGCTCTTCACCTCCTCTGTGACATTCCTTGATTTGTAATCCTGTTGGAAGAGGCTTGGTCAGGAAAGGACATTCCCTGGCTCTGTCCTAACTCAAGTTGTTACCAACACCCTGGGGTTTCATTATTGAACTTTTCCCAGTTGTGAATTCATTTTGTTCCAAGTGGAGAAATAGTGATTTTCTAGTTAGCACATCTACTCCAGCTTAAACCCAGGGATTAATCTGAAGCACCCAGCATCACAAATAAACACGACATCTTATTTTCTTCATCTGCCTTCCCAAATGCCACCTAACCCCTTAACACAGCCAGGAGCAGAATGACTTTAACAGCTCTACACGATGAGTTTTGCTTTTACCTTCTTCCTACTGCAGTTGTCACAGATGACTTCGGGGTGATCTTTGCAGAAGTTGGGGTTAAAGCTGGTTTCCCCAAAGTAGGCCAGGAGCTGGATCCTCCTGCAGTCCACCACGTTCTCACAGTAGTGAACCATGCTGTAGAGGTTGTTGAAGTGTGTCTGCCTCGTGTGGCTGTTCCCATCTTTCTCCACTGAAATGCAATAAATCGTTGCCCTTGTTAAATCTGCACCTCTGCAGCGTTAGGTATCATCAGAGACACAAACACAATATTCTTTTTTGCTGGCCCAGGCTGCCCAGGGAGGTGGTGGAGTCACCATCCCTGGAGGGGTTCAACAAACAAGTAGATGTGGCACTTCTAGGCATGGATTAGGGGTCAGGGAGATGTTGGGATGAAGGATGGACTTGATCCTAGAGGCCCTTTCCAACCTAAATGATTCTATGAAAAAGATGAGTAGGTTGGTACAGAACTGACCTCGGATGGATTTTACCTCTAAAGATCTAAAGAGTGGAGAAGGGAAATAAGAGAAGGAGGAGAAGAATCAAGAAATATGGATAAACAATGTTTTTGACTAAAATTAAGCACTAGCAACAAACTCTTTCTTTACAGAAAACCATTCAGGTAAATAAAATGATGGTGCCTCCTTCCATCAGTGCAGAACCACACTACAAATGGTGCTTCTAAATGAGAAAATAACCAAAAGAAATGGAGCCTGGTGGTGAAGGGATGGCTTCACGATGGCCCCCACTGGGTGACCAGCAGCAGAACTCACTCAGAATCAGCCTCCGGAGCCTGGTGACGTCGCTGTAGCTGTAGAAGAGCAGACAATGGGACATCTCCCCATCCCTTCCAGCTCTGCCAGACTCCTGGTAGTAGCCCTCGATGGACTTGGGGAGGGAGGCGTGGATCACGTAGCGCACGTCGGGCTTGTCGATGCCCATCCCGAAGGCGATGGTGGCACAGATCACCTGGCAGGGACAGGGAACCAGAGAACCACTGAGGTTGGAAAGGACCTCTAGGAGCATCAAGTCCAACCCTTGTCCAACATCTCCCTGATCCCCAGACCACGTCCCAGAGCTCCACATCTACTCGTTTGTTGAACCCCTCCAGGGATGGTGACTCCAGCACCTCCCCGGCACAACTTGAGGCTCTTGTCCTGTCACTTGTTACTTGGGAGGAGTCCCTCTCTGGACACGCTCCAGCCCCTCAAGGTCCTTCTGGGAGGGAGGGGTCCAAAACTGACCCCAGGATTTGAGGTTGGGCCTCCCCAGTGCCCAGTCCAGGGGGACCATCCCTGCCCTGCTCCTGCTGGCCACACCGGTGCAGGCACAAGCCAGGATGCTGGTGGCTTCTTGGCTACCTGGGCACCCTCTGGCTCACCTCCATCTGTCCCACACCTTGGTGCAGAGCTGCAGTGTTTGGTTTGTGAAGCTCCCCATAAAACGATGGCTCACGTGCTGTGGATCAGTTATTTAACACTGCATCTGACTCAGCAGTTCTGTTACACAACTTTAATTTACTCAGCCAAGAGGGATAAAATGCTCTGAACTCTCCTCCCTCTTCTCTGGCTCTTCTCTTACCTGGCATCCTTCTTGGTTGATCCACTTCTTCTGCACCAGGTCCCTGCTGGAGTCGGGGAGGCCGGCGTGGTAGGCGAGGGCAGCCAGCCCCTCCCTCTGCAGGATGGCTGCTGTGGTGTCACACTCGTGGCGTGACAGGCAGTAAATTATCCCAGAGTCATCTGAAAATACAGAGAAAATTTAATACATGGATAAAGAGCTACATAAACCAAGAGCTGAGCAGTTTGGTTGGTGCTACAGCAGGTTACAGCTCTGGAGAAGCAGCAGAGGGGGCTTGGTGAAGTCAACTTGAGCAGCAGGGCTCCAAAAGTGAGCCTAGAGAGACAGGAACCTCTGAGGAGAACGTCCAGGGGAGCCACAGATAAGCAGACCAACAATTAAACAAGTCCCACAAGCACACGTGCTGCTCGGTACTCACATGGATGGTATTTTTTAATCCACTCCAAGCAATCCATTGCCACCTTCTTTGGCTTCTTGGGCAACACATCATATTTCAGGTTGTGCCTGTTGAAGCTCATGGTAAACCTACAACAGGAGAGTTCACATCAGGTTTATGGGGCAGTGACCCCTTCCACAAGCTCATTTTGACAGGAATGCCCCAAATTCAACTAATGCTGCTTCCCTGCACTGCCTGCAGAGGAATCATTGCTCCTCCACACCCACAGAAACTCCTGCTGGCCACACTTTGGGTCTAACTCCCTCATTTTTCCTGTGGCTGTGAAGAAAACAAAGCTCCAAGGTGCTGTGCAGGAAACACCACAATGCACCCCAGCAGTCACTCATTATCTGGGTTACTGCCAACTCTAAATCACCTCCAGCTTCTGCAGTTTTGCAGCAGTCTCATGAAGAGCACCCTAAAAATACAACTTGCACATTTTGTCAGTGACAGAGAAAAATTCCTGATGTTATTTCCTATTAAGCAGCTTCCTTAATCACACAAGGAAAAGCTGGGTGAGGTTTTTTTCTTCTTAATTCAGTATTTTGTGTCTAACTCACATTATAACTCCAGGCACACATCCTCTTGTAACCAGACACAACCACCCAAGTATTTCAGGTGATGCTTTTCCTACTTTGCTATTTTCCACTGAAGATTCCCATGGCACAAATCACTTCAGGAATCCACTGAGTGACTTACACTTGTGGTTTCAGCATCTCGAGCTGGTTCTGGATGTCCTTCTGCACCCTGGGGTTGGCAGTGGCTGTCAGAGCCATCATGGGCACCGAGCAGAACTTCTTGCGGAGCATGTTCAGCCGCTTGTAGTCCTGGCGAAAGTCGTGGCCCCACTAAAGACCAAGATGGAATTAGCACTGAGTAAGATGCCCCAAGGAAGGCTGTTGCCATCTGGAAACACCCCTCGTGGCTGGTTTTTACCTGGCTGACACAATGGGCTTCATCGATGACAAAACGGGCCAGGAGCTTCCTGTCGTAGAGGTTCTCCAGCGTGGACATGAGGCGGCTGCTGGCACAGACCTAGGGACACCCACCAGTGGCATTAGGAAGGGAAGGGACAGAGGGAAGGGTCACCCTGCCTGACCAGGAACCCAGGAACAGCCACTCTGCACAGCAGAGTTCACCTGAACTTCAGGTGAAGCCTGAAGGCATCGAGAAGATGGGAAATCTTCATTTTAACTGACAACGAGGCAGCTCGTGTGGGGTCACCACAGGGCTCCAGGGGCCTAAATCTGAGTAAATTTAAATTATTTATGCCATGAAAGACAAGGCTGAGGAAAGAAACAATCACTGCACTGAGCAGACCCCTCTGGAAGCTCTCGTGGAGGAAGGGGACTGCTGAAGGCAGCCTGTAATTATGTACAAGGCAGTCGTTGACAGTCACCCATTACCTTGACAGTTACAGACTTTCCCCTGCATTATCCTATTAATAGTTGTCTGGATTCCAACAGCTGCTTGGCAGCAATTACCCACTACTGGGTAGTAAGATGTCTCCAGATAGGAGATTTTTGTTTCACCAACCTAGATTGTACAGACAGTTCTCACCCTTGGTTAACTGACTGAACTCGCTCCATCTCTACAGACTCTTACTGAATTATCTAAACAATATTTTTTCCCCCAGAAACCTGCTCCGAGGTCACAGTTTCCCCTTTAACACTCCACAGTGACCCTCCTCCTGCAGCCCCCGTGGTTTTACAGTTCAGATGAAGTACAAACCTTCTCAGGGGTGACGTACAGCAGCTTTATTACAGGGTCTTTCTTGGACAGCTGCATGTAGATTTTTGAGGCATCCGCATCGGTTCTGTCCCCGGTCAGGTAGGTTGCTGCAATCTGGAGTAACAAATATACTCATTGTTAATACCCTCCTAAGAGCCCAGCATCCTCTTATAAACCAGGTTACAAAGTGTGTGCATTTATTAACCACAACAAGCATGTTTTCCATGCTTTGTGTGGTTACAGAAGGATCTGAACCCCAACCCTGCTGTAGACAGGACAGAATTTTTCTAATGCTAAAACCAAAAGACTCTAAACCCCTCCTACAAGGCCAGGCTGGGAGAGTTGGGCTTGGTCAGCCTGGAGAAGAGAAGGACTTCAAGGGGTCCACAAGAAAGCTGGGGAGGGACTTTTTACAAGGGCTTGTAGGGATAGGATGAGGGGTGATGGCTTCAAACTGGAAGAAGGGGGATTTAGATTAGAAATTAGGAGGAAATTCTTCACTCTGAGGGTGGTGAGACAACTTCATGTGCCTTTGACAGTGCCCAGCTGATCAGTTTTTGCCTTTTGTATTTGAGCAGTGTAAGATTTGCTGCAAAACTTCAGATTTCTGATTCACTCATCTGCAGTTTAACTAAATAAAGCTGTTGGAACTCACATCCAGAGTCTTCAGCTTCTGGACTTGATCTATTATCAGGGACCTCAGCGGGGAGATGACAATAGTGACTCCAGCAGAGACACAGGCTGGCAGCTGGTAGCACAAGCTCTTACCACCACCTTTGGGGATTAAACAGAACAAGTGTTAGACATCAAGAGGGAGGGGGAGCAGAAGAGAGATTTATTTCTCATTTCCCACCTGACAGCACTTCCAGAAACAATAACTTCTACCAGTGACTGCCCCTAATGTGCAGGATAAGGCAGAGTGACCGTGTGAAATATGATGGGTGGCAGAAATTCAACCACCTCATTCAAACCACAGCTCATAGGACATGCCACAAATCCCACAGAATTCAGGCAGCACCATTCGTGGCCACCTCCACAAAGGTGTGGAGAAAGAAAAGCTCATCACAGGCCCTGTGAAAGGAGCTTTATTTGTGGAGGGTGAGGCAGAGCTCCACGAGGTGTGGAGGCACCTACCCGTGGGCATCAGGATGAAGCAATCCTCCCCCAGGAGGGCAGCATTGATGGCCTCCAGCTGATTGGTCCTGAAGCAGTGCAAGCCAAACTTCTTGTGGAAGATGTTCATCATCACCTCTGAGTGGGAGAACCTCATACCCCTGAAACGTTCCAGGGCAGGGTTATTAGCTGATGGGTCTAGGAAAAGAGGTGGATTTGTGGTAAGTTACAGCATCATTCCTACAACATAAAACTGCCTCACTGCAGCAGCTGCCACCACCACCACCTCAACCCTTCAGAGCTTTTGAGCTCAAATCATGACTTCCTCAAGAAAAAATTGCTTTCATCTAGAATTGAAGAGCAGCTAAAGGGTGAATTTCAAAGAGGATTCAAAATTTTAGGCTGGGTATTTTGCTGAAGGTGTTTTGGAAGGACTTGCACTGCTGTACAACTTCAGAGAAAAAATATTATTATTACTTCGAGGCTGTAGCAAAGTTCATTAGAACATAGGGATAAATAATTTACTATCTAATGCAGCAGCAAGTGCTCATGAATCAATGACAGCAGCTGATGGAACAGGGCAGCGTTTCCAGCAGCTCATTCCCACAGTAACCACAAGTACCACTGACCCCCCAGGCCCCAGAGGGAGCAGGTTTGCTCTAACATGTGCCCAGTTCTGAACATTTTTGCATGAAGAGCTCAAGCTGCTGCTCAGCTCTGCATTAACAACCACAGGATCGTTATTTAATTAAAGCCCAGCAACTTTCCAGCTTCCAATTTCAGCAGCTCTATCCTCCCAGCAGCCTGCAGGGCAAACAAACACTCAAGAAGTTTGGCACCACTTGGAGGATTAAAAAAAACAACCCAGAAGATGAATTTTCAAAGAGAAACCAAAAGAAACAGACACAGAAACAAGAGGCAGTGATGTGATCTACAGCCATTCCTTGGCCTGAGGTTTAGAAATAAGTCAATAATTTAAAGCTGGTGACCCTGCTGAGCATGACCTACCTGAACGGTTCTTTGTTGGCATTGAGCAGGTTGGTTTTGGAGCAGCAGGACTGGGGACAGCAGCTCTGGACATGATCTTGGAGAGGAGAGACTTGGCAGGTGGCCCCTCCCTGACGGGCTGATACGACGTCGATGGCGCCTCAGGTGCTGAAACGTCCAAACCCTCCCAGTCCTCATCAAAATCATCAATATCAAAGTGATCAGGATCAAAGTCTGTCTGATTGATACCTGAGCTGTCCCCTGCAGCTCTGCTCTGAGCTCTCAGAGCTGTGCTGCTCAGAGGCCCCTCCAGCAGACGGTGGTTTCCAGTGTTCCTCAGCCCTGGCTTCTCACACCAGCTGCTGTTGAAGGACCTCTCGGAGGGGGAGCTGAGGGAAGCCCCCCCTGAGCCCCCCACCCTGGGAGACAACAGCGCTCTGGTGCCCGGGGAGGGGTTCTCCTCAATGCTTTGCCTTGAAGAATAAGAGGAATCCAAGGTTGGGGGTTTTTTGGTAGATAAACTGCCTGAATTAATGGTCCCAGAAGGCTGAGCTGGGAGGCTGGTGGATCTGGGGGAGTTTCTGTCAGAAGAGAAGCTCCATCTGGGGCCAGGACGTGCAGGGGGGCTCAGCTCCACACACACCTCCTGGTTTCTGGAAGTGTTCATGCTGCTTCCAGACTTGGCCAGAAGCTTCCTCCTGGGAGGTGGCAAGGAAAAAATAAATTAAAAAAAATCAGTCCACAATTTATCCAGTTCTATGACACACATTAATGGTTTTGTCTCTCTCCTGTTGAAGGAGTTGACATGTGGTGCTTACATCATATTCACTGCCATGATACTTTAAAAAATATATCAAACCAATCTAAGGAAGAGAGAATAATACCAGGACTCAGTTAACCAAACAATTACAGAATTACTACGTCTTACACACAGCCATAAAAGAAGGAATTCCTCACAGCCCAGGACTGCTCCAGGCCAGGCAGAGCAGGGAAAAATAATCCCTAGAGGCACAAACTTGAAGTTTCAAACCATCCCCCCTTGCCCTGTCCCAACAGGCCCTGCTCAAAGGTCTGTCCCCATCTTTCTGACAGGCCCCTTGAAGTCCTGCAAGGCCACCAGAAGGTCTCCCTAGAGCCTTCTCTAATGCCTCTGGTTCCAAGGAACCAGGATGACACCCAGCAGGTCCCACCACACCAACCTGCTTCTCTGGAAGCCTCTGGTGCCAGTCACCTTCTGGAGACAAGATCCAGGAGTCTGCAGGTGGAACAGGATCCTGTCTCCAGGCAGAGCCCTGGCACTGTTAAAGCTTTCAGCAGTTTGGGGTATTTTTTTTCCTTCATTGTGTCAGTAATTTTTAGCTTCTTAAAGTCCTTGTAGAAGGTCCTTGTCTCACCTCCCTGGTGCAGTGGAGACACCTGCAGGCACCACAGCACCCACCAGAGAGCTGCTGGTGAAGCCTACCTGAGGTCTCTCTGCTGGAGAAGGTCTCTGGCACAGGAGAGGGCCTGGAGCTCCTGCAGGGGGATGGCATCCACCAGCCTGCAGATCCCATCCATGACCCCAAAGAGCTGCTGCTCCAGCTGCACGCCCGGCCCTGCTGGATGGAGGGATTCAACTTTATTAGAAGGGCTAACAAGATGATGTCCCAGAGGACAGTAAATTGCAGTAAGGATAAAAAAATTGACTTTCTATATTTATTTTTTTAAAGTCCATTTGCATAAAGAAACTGTTTCTGTGTGCACAAACTCAGCCTAGTCTGGATATATCTGTCCTTGCCTTTAATTCTCCATCTCTCTGTATTTTCCAAACCTCATCCCAGTTCTTCCAGACTTATTTCCAAAAAATTCTCAAGTACAACCTCAACCTCCCCTGGGGCAACTTGAGGCCCTTTCCTCTTGTCCTGTCGCTTGTTCCTTGGGAGAAGAGCCCGACCCCACCTGGCTCCAACATTTTTATCTATCCTGAGAGGAAAGTCTGGCCCTGCAGCCTTAAAATCAGGCAGTGCCCCCCTCATTCTCCTCATTCTGCAGGGGAAACTCAGAAACATTTTATCTCAAGTGCTTCCTTCCATGGAAGCCCCAGCACAAGCCTGAAAACCTGAAACAAGCCTCAATCCCCCACCTCTTTGTCCCCATCACTGCTGGTTGATGCCCCCAGGTGACAAGGGACACAAAGAAGGACAATTAGCCACAAACCCTCCCCCAAATCCACCCATTCCCAAGCACTCTGTACCTGCATGCCCTGCAGGGACGGGCTCTGTGGGGGTCACCTCCCTGGGCTTGGGCTCCACACTGCCAGCCAGGGACCTTCCACCAGGAGGGGAGGCTTTGAAAATGTTACTGACAGCAAGAGAAAAAGGCATTAAAATGGGGAGATCTGAAAATTAAGGTATTTCTGTACGAGAAGTTTATTTTTTAAGCCAAGAGCATTTAAGATATGTGTAAAAGAGATGAATTCCTGCGAGCCTGTTAAAATCCAAGTACACCAATGTGTAGAGACTTCCTTCAATCGTTTTTCTTTTCCCCTCCCAAAGGAGAAAAATTAGAGGGGAAAAAAAAAGGGAAAATACCTCTGCTTTTCCTGGAGCAAAAGCCTCTTTAAACATGGGCCATGAACAAAAGAATTTATCAGACGTTAACAGCAGTTGTTTGCTCGCTGAGCCACCAACACCCCCAGGCTGTAACTCCTCAAAAAGGGCTATTTTCACCCTTTGTTGGTGTTTTCCCCCTAAAGGCAGTTTTAACAAGGGATTTCCTTTTACCTAATGCTTTTTCCAGGAGGGGAGAAGGGAGGCAGCTCTTCCTCAGGGGAGGGGGGAACCACATCCAGGTAATCCTCATCCTGGGGCAGCCAGGGGGGGCTGCTGGGGGCTGGGGGGCTCCCCCTCTGCCCCTCACCCCTGCTGCCAGGGGAGGCTGAAAGAGAAAAGTGTGATTGTTGGTGAGAATCGGTGTTAATTCGTCCTGGTAGAGACAAAAATGCAGCTGAACTGGGGGAAAACTGACAAGTGGGATTTCAAAACACTCAGTTAATAGAGTTGTTGACTTTTAAAGGACAGAAATTAATTCTCACTGCTCCCTTTACCTCCTTGATTGAAAACAAATGGATAAAACCCCTCTTTTAAATGGGGGACTTCTCCCTGGCCTGCAGGGACCTTGCTCTGGCACAAGAGGTGGATTTCCCTACAAGAAACTTTCTAGAAAACAATTATTATATTAAATACTGGCTTAAAAAAAAGCATCAAGTCACCAGCCAGCATGTTGGAGTTGGTGATCCTAGAGGCCTTTTCCAAACTGTGATTTACATCAGACAAATCCTACAGAGAAATTTAATATATTAATATATTAAAATTCAGCTCACAGGCAGAGGGGAAAAGGTAACAAGATATTATTAAGAGTTAAAATACAGTTTGCAGGTGTTTTCTCCTTTTAGCACTAGGGCAGCACCACAGGACACTGCTCAATGTTGATCATTTGCATAAACAAATTAATTTCACAAACAAAGATCAACAGTTACAAAACATAACAGGGAGCTGCAAATGACAAATATTAAAGCAGAACAAGAGATCTCTTTGAGTTTAAAATAAAATAACAAAACCCACAGATTTCTTAGTCATAAATGAGGGTTTGAGTTGTTCTGTGGGGTTCTTTTGGTTTGTTTTAAGTTGAAAGAGATCTCTTGTTCTGCTTTAGTATTTGTCATCACTACATTTAGGCCTAAGGCGTTTCTATGTCTCTTTTGTATGAATTTTTAAAGTGCTTTTCTTTCTGTAACACCTCTATAGAATATTTCTCCTAATTTCTGTGGAGTCCTGCAGCTCCAACACAAGCAGCTGCTGCTGCTGCCAGAGACACCCCCAATATCTACAGCCACAACAGACTTTCCTTTAGCTCATGGGTACTTCAAAAACCAAGTTACCTGGAAGAACCTCTTCAACGCCATCATCCAGAATGACCTCAGCAGACAAATCCTCCCAGGGGTCCTCACCCACAGTCCTGTCACTGCCACAGGGAGCTGAGTCCTCCAGGCAGACCAGAGATTGCTGTGATGAGGGTTGTTCTTCAGCCTCTGGGGAGGTTTTCCTCCACTCTGAAGCACCAGGGTCATCACCCACGGAACTGAGGGAGCCAGGAGAGCTCTGGGGTGGCTCAGGGAGGGGGTTTGACTTCTGGGAGGGCACACGGGAGGGCAGCTGCCCCTTGGGAGACAGGACCTGGGGTCTGCAATACTTCTCAATTCCTGACAAGTCAAAGTCATCGATGTCATCCCACTCATCCTCGATGGTGATGACGGGGCCAGAGGCAGCACTGGCAGACCCTCGAGGCCCCTCGGTCACGTTCCTCTTGCCAGGGGCTGCGGGGACTTGGGACACCTCCTGAGACCTGGCGAGGGCTGGGCTGGCAGAAGGCAGCACAAGGCTCTGGCCATGGGGGCTGGCAGCAGCTGCTGATGGGAAGAAATCCTGGATTTGGGCTTTCTTCTCCTTGGGGGCAGGGAGGGACAAGGTGAGGGCAGCCAGGGAGGTGTTCACGTCCTTGTCCCGCAGTGCAGAGGGGGCAGGAGGGCCCCGGGGCTCCCTGGGCAGGGTGCAGGCTGAGGAGGGCTTCTTGAAGGTGAAGCCCCTGGAAAGACATAAGACAAACCCTACTAAGGAAGGTCAATATCATTAATGCACTAAAATCCATTCTGTAGAAAGAGGCGAAAAGGTAACGAAATATTCTAAACAGGAAAAAAACCAACACACAAAGTCTTTTGGCTCCTGAGTCCCCAGCAGCGTGGGCAGCAGGGCAGGGAGGGGATTCTCCACCCCAGGGAGACCCCCCTGCAGTGCTGGGGCAACTCTGGAGTCCTCAGCACAGCAGAGACATGGAGCTGCTGGAGCAGGGGCAGAGGAGGCCCCAGCAATGGTGGGAGGGCTGGAACCCTCTGCTGGGAGAGTTGGGCTTGGAGAAGAGAAGGCTCCGGGGAGACCTTCTGGTGGCCTTGCAGGACTTCAAGAGGCCCACAGGAAAGCTGGGGAGGGTCCTTTATGAGGTAGTGCAGTGACAGGACAAGGGGTGATGATTTAAACTAAAAGAGGGAGATTTAGAATGGAGAGAAGAGAGAAATTTGACACTGAAGGTGGTGAGAGCCTGTCCCAGGTTACCCAGAGAGGTGGTGGCTGCCCCATCCCTGGAACCATTGCAGGTGAGGTTGGCCGGGGCTCTGAGCAACCTGAGATACTTGAACATGTCCCTGCTCCCTGAATGAGCTCCAAAGGCCCCTTCCAACCCAGCCCGTGAATCAATGACAAGACCCCACCCACCCGCGGTCCCGGTACTCACTGCGGGCGCTGCCGCGGCGGGGCCGCTTTGCCGAGGCCGCCCCGGGCCGAGTGTAGCCGCAGCTGCTCCCGGAGGTTGTTCAGCGGCAGCGCCGCCATGACAGGCCCGGGCCCGCCCCGCCCACAGGGGGCGCCCTCCGCGCGCGGCGCCGCGAGGCCGCTTCGCATTCGGCGCCAAAACGCCGCCGTCACCACCCATTGGCTATGAGCGCCGGGAGCGGACGTGATGTCACGGTACTTCCGGTTCCGTAGAAAAGGGGAAGGAGGCGGGAGCTCAAGCCCCGCCCCTCGGTATAAAATGGCGGCGGCGGGGCCTGAGGGGAGGAGGCGGCGGCGCCGGGAGCGGCGGAAGAAGTCTCCGGACGCTGGAAAGCTGATTATAAAAGTACGTCTCGTAACCCTGTCAAGGTTTGAACACCCCCCGCGCCCTCACCGCTGTCAGGAGGCTGCGGATCCTGCGCCGCGATCGGAAAACAAACACTTAACCCCCCCACACGGTGCCCCAGGGGAGATTGAGGTTGAAGCTGAGGAACAATTTGTTGGTGGTCAGGGCTGTGAAGGGCTGTGCCAGGCTGAGCAGGGCAGGGGTGGAGTCCCCCTCCCTGGAGGGGTTTCCAAGTCGTGGAGATGGGGTGCTGAGGGACTGGGGTTAGTTGTGGACTAATTGAGTTGGACTCAATTTTAAAAGATCTCTTCCAACCAAAGTGATTCTGAGTCTTTATCCACGCAGGGAGCACACACTGAACCAGTGACAAGTCACTTTATTCAGTCAGTGGACAGTTTCAACACAAAATAACACAAAACAGACACAACCCCTCCTGACAGGGCTGCTCTGGCCAGTGCTTGTTTATCAGCAATAAGCTGCTTCCTTCATTGATTCATGAAAGAAAATCATCCCTTTGTTATTGTATCTTCTGCATTAAAGCATTCTTAATTTTTAATACAAAAAATACTGAAAAAATTTAATGAAAATAGATAGGACTTAAAAATCACAGCATTCATCTTTCCCCAGAGAAAGGAAAAATCTCCTTCAGAAAAAAAAATTTTAAAAATTCCTAAAAGTTCCATCTGGTCATTGGGAAACTGCCACGTGGAAGGAGGGGGGAGGGTTGGGGAGGCAGCATCTTCAAAGGGTGACATTTCCCTGGTGGGAGGGACCCCCAACTCACAGAGCAAGCAGAGGACACAGCGAGGAGATGGAGCAGGGGCTTTGAGTGCAAAAGCTGCGTGAAGCTGAGGATCCCTTTCACAGACTGGTTGTTTCATCTTGATTTCAGCATTTGGCAGTCCCCCTGCAGGCAGCTGCTGCTCCTCCTGTGCCCACCTTCCCCAGCCTGAGCTCTCCTCTCACACCTGAGGCACTGGGTAAGAGGCACAAGCAGCCAGACCACACATGTTCTTGCCACGCTCGATGAGGAAGTACCTAAAAAGAGAAGGAAAATGTGTGTGAGCGAGTGTTGCCTCCTCCCACAGAGCCAGAGGGGTGGGTACTGGTGGAAGAGGGACAAGGAGCTACTGGACAAGGGGCACCAGGCACCAACTGGAACCCAGGAGGTTCCATGTGAGCAGGAGGAGAAAGTTGTTTGTTGTGAGGGTGTTGGAGCCTGGCCCAGGCTGCCCAGAGAGGTTGTGGAGTCTCCTTCTCTGCAGAGATTCCAAAGGGGCCTGGACACGCTCCTGGGCCCCCTGCTCTGGGTGAGCTGCTGGAGCAAGGGGGTGGGACCAGATCATCTCCAGAGGTCCTTTCCAACCCCACCACGCTGGGATCTGATGATTTCCCTGCCTCTTCCCAAACCACTGCTTCAGGAACTCACAGGCTGCCCAGGGTGGGTGGGCTCCTGCCTTTGGGATTATCCCTGTCCCAGGTAGAGGGGTGGCTCTGGTGTCTCCAGGCCCTCCTTACCCATCCGTGCCCCACAGCTTGCCCCAGGAGTTCTTCACAATCCAGTAGGGAGTCCCCTGCTCCTCCCCATAGCCCACGGCCAGGACCGCGTGGTTCACCTTGTCAGGGGTGTGCTCGCACCGGGGGCTGCAAGGAGAGGGGAGAACAATGTTTGTGACAGGAAAAAACAGCTTTTACTTCATCAGGGATTAGCTGGTCCTGCAGCTGAGCTCCTGGACACCCTGAATGTCCAGGTGTGGGGAGCCAAGAGGTGGCACCTCTTCATCCTGGGTGTATCTGCAGCCAGGGCCATGGCCCCAGCACCTGCCCCAGCCTCTTCTCCAGGATTAACATCAACACCTCACACAAGAATGAAAAGAAAGTGAAAAAGAAAAGTGAGAAGACTGAGCACAGGAATGTGCCCAGTGAAAACCAGGAGCTCTCAGTGTGTCCCAGTCAAAGTCCAGGGGCACCTTCCGTGTTCTGCTCAGGGAACAGTGAGGTCCTTGGTTTAAATGCACATTTCCTTCTGTTTCCACTAGATGTCCAGGTTGGAGCTTGCACTCAGTGAAAGCTGCTGCCCGTGATGTGAAACAAGACAATTTTGAACATGTTCACACTGCAGCTCAGTACAAGTGCAAATTAAAATCCTCTTTTTAAGTAGCTTTTCCCCTTGGTCATGGAGCTGACACAACACTCGACACCTTCTGCTCGGTCACTTCATGTCTCCAGCTCCTTTTTCATCTTTGCTGCTCTTCTCACAGCAAATGGGACCAGCAGGAGGTGCTGGGGCCCTGCCTGCCCTGCAGAGAGCAGTGATGCACAAATCCTGCCCTCTGCAGAGCCTCTGACCCTCCAGCAGCTCAACCCTCCTGCCCAACTCGGTGTCATCTCCTCAGAACTCAGCCCAACTTCCCTGTGCCCAGCACCACGGAGCAGGAGAAATGGGTGAGCCCAGCCCTGCCCC
The DNA here is from genome assembly GCA_013401335.1 of Brachypteracias leptosomus. Classification (NCBI taxonomy): domain Eukaryota; kingdom Metazoa; phylum Chordata; class Aves; order Coraciiformes; family Brachypteraciidae; genus Brachypteracias; species Brachypteracias leptosomus. The sequence goes on along the minus strand of VYZX01032810.1, from coordinate 121,321 downwards.
TTCCCACCCTCACCCCCAGCCTCAGGAACACTCACTTTGAGTAGACCCCTTTCCTGTAGTGCATGAAGTCACTCGTCACCTGGAAGGCGAAGCTCACGGGGTTGTGCTTCCCCACAGCCTCCACCATGCTGTCCTCATCGTACTGCAGGAGAGGAGCCAGGGTCACTCACCTCATAGAATCAGAGCATTGTTCAGGTTGGAAAGGACCTTTCAGATCATGGAGTCCACCTGTTCCCCATCCCTGCCAGGGCACCACTAACCCCTGGCCCTCAGCACCACATCTCCACAGCCTGGAAACCCCTCCAGGGATGGGGACTCCTCCACTGCCCTGCCCAGCCTGGCACAGCCCTGACCACCAACAAATTGTTCCTCAGCTCCAACCTCAGCCTCCCCTGGGGCAACCTGAGGCCCTTTCCTCTTGTCCTCTCTTGTAGAGAGCCAGAAGGTCTCCCCTGAGCCTCCTTTGCTCCAGGCTCAACCCCCCAGCTCCCTCAGCTGCTCTCCTCACCACACTCCTGCTCTAGACCCTTCCCCAGCTTCGTTGCTTTTCTCTGGACATGCTCCAGCCCCTCAAGGTCCTTCTGGGAGGGAGGGGCCCAAAACAGACCCCAGGATTTGAGGTTGGGCCTCCCCAGTGCCCAGTGCAGGGGGACAATCCCTGCCCTGCTCCTGCTGGCCACACCAGTGCTGACACAAGCCAGGATGCTGGTGGCTTCTCGGCCACCTGGGCACACTCTGGCCCATCTCCAGCCAGCTCTCACTCCTGGCACAGCAGCACCACCCTGGAAGTTGAGCTGCAGCCCCCGGGGCCCTACCTGGGTGATATTGATAACGTCCTTCACAAAGGCAATCGCCTTCTCGGGCTGGAACTTGCAGGTGCCGTTCTGTCCAGAGAGAAGGACACGGGGTGAGATCCTGCTCCAGACCCTGCTCCAGACCCTGCTCTGGGGCTGCAGGAGTTCCAGAGCCCCCCAGGACCCACCTTGGCCCGGTACGGGTACGTGTCCTCCCCCATCAGCCCCTTGTTGTACAGGATGTACTCGAAGGCTTGGCTTGGCAGCCCCCTGTGGGACAGCGCAGAGCAGAGCAGTGAGGATGGGGGCACTGGGGGGGCTGCAGAGCAAACCAGGGACCTCCCCCTGTCCTACAGACCCTCTCCCCCTGTCCGTGGGGAGGGTCCCAGAGCCTCAGAGATACGTGTCACCCATGACCACCGAGAGTGGTTTTGTTCAGCTCCAAGTGTCCCTCAGGGACCACTTATCGTACAGAACACAGATCTCAGAAAGCTGCTGTTGTGCCCTCCCTGCACGGCCAGTGGGAATCACCAGAGGGGAAGCAGAAGTTTCTGTGGGAAAAGCACCACGAGACGTGTGACCCACAAGCACAGTGGGACAAAACTCCCCTCGCTTGCCCCGGGGGGGGTTAAAGCCCAGCCAGGAAGCACCCGTGATGTCAGGAGACACTAACAAACAAGTGGTGAGGAAATGCTGGAGATTCAGTGAAACCTTCTAAGCTCTAGGAAGGGAAAAATTAACACAACCAAACCAACCCCAAAGCTGTTTTCCCCAACATGGGAAACAAAAAACACTCCAAAATCTTGAAGGACCCCAACTCTAGATCTCGGGGAAGGCTGTCAATCAACCATGGAACACAATACCTTCATTTCTATGCTTTATTACTTCATGTCACTTACCCGCTGCAGCCGTGGTTGTTAAAAGCCTGGGCACAGTCAACCAACTGTTGTTCTGCCTACGGAGAAGGTTTTTGAGTCATTAAATTCAACACCAGAACAAGCAAGACAGAACAAAACCAGCTAGGTGAGCCCCAAGGAGCACTGGGATGTCCCTGCTGAATGGCTCCATGTCCAGGGAAGGGTACAAGGAAGACGTGGAGCTGGCAGCTCAGGGTGTCCTGCCTGCAGGACATTCCTGCTGGGACAGTCCCACCCAGGCTCCTTTCAAAGGTCAGGTTTGTTTGTGACACGGAGACCCAACCCTTGGCTCTTCTCAGCAGTCACAGAAGTGGCCACTACATTTCCAGTTCTTCCAGAGTCCAAACCCTCAAGAACTTTAAAAATAAACAATCTCACAACATTCTGCCAGCAGCAAACTGCACGAGACCCTGTGAGCCAAGCATCAGACTCCAGCCCCTCTGCTTTCCTCTGCTCCCAAATCATGGGACAAAGGTCAACCAGGCCAAGGGTCGGGGCCGAGTGCTCCAAGCTGGGGGAAGAGTAGATGGAAAGTGCCTGAGGGAAAGGATTTGGGAGGGTTGGTCAAGAGCTGGCTGGAGATGAGCCAGAGTGTGCCCAGGTGGCCAAGAAGCCACCAGCATCCTGGCTTGTGTCACACTGGTGTGGCCAGCAGGAGCAGGGCAGGGATTGTCCTCCTGCTCTGGGCACTGGGGAGGCCCAGGTGCCACCACAGCCACACTGGGAACACGCAGCCAGTGGCTGTCCCAGGCTGGCCCCAGTGGCAGCCCCAGCAGGGAACCAGAGGCAGGACCAGGGCAGAGAAAAGAAAACCTCTTACCAGAGAGAGGAGCTTCCCAGATGCAATAGCAATAGCAGACTCCAAACAGCCCGTGGTGGAGAAGGTCCAGCAGCTCCCACAGGGGCCCTGCATTAGGAACCAGAGAGGAGCTGCTCCATAACGTGACAGGGGGGCACCAGCCTCCCCAAAATGCCCCAGCAAAGGGCACACTAGGACCACAGCACCTCCCCTCTCTGCCAGCAGCGGGGCTGCACCTTCTGCTCATCCCCTGCCCATGGAGCCCAGGCACGGAGGGGATCCTGGAGGAGCCTCCTCCCCGCAGGAACACCCCCCCAGCACCCCTCCTGTGGCACGGTGCCCTGCAGTGGTCGGCCCCTCTGCTGACTGTCCCCACCACACACACTCCTCACCTGGTTCTTCACGGGGGTCACGTAGTTCCCCTTCTTTCTCCAGTCGATGGAGTCGGGCTGGGGCCCGGAGCTGCGCAAGAAGGTCCCCTTGGTGGCTGAGCAGTTCTGCAAGAGAGGGGGGAGGGCTGGGGCAAGCTGCTGTGCCAGGGGGTGGTGGCCCCAAACGTCTGTCCTCCCCGGGGTGGAGGAAGCGGTAACGGCCACATTACATGCCAGCCAGAGAGCCCTGGATGGGCACTGCCTGCCTGTGCCCTTAGCAGGGGTGTCTGAGCTGCTCAGGGAGCTCCTCACTCCCCAGACAGCCAGGATTGGGACTCAGGACAAGGGGAACCGGCCTCAAGTTGCCCCAGGAAAGGTTGAGGTTGGAGCTGAGGAACAATTTGTTGGTGGTCAGGGCTGTGAAGGGCTGTGCCAGGCTGGGCAGGGCAGTGGTGGAGTCCCCATCCCTGGAGGGGTTTGCAAGGTGTGGAGAGGTGGTGCTGAGGGCCAGGGGTTAGTGGTGTCCTGGCAGGGATGAGGGAATGGCTAAACTTGATGAGTATAAAAGTCTTTTCCAACCCAAACGATTATCTGATTCTACAATCAGGCCTTAAATCTATGCAAAAAAAACTAGATTGACCAACACTGCTGGAAGCAGAAGTGAAAATTTAGCTAGAACCAGGGTCAAGAGAGAGGAAACTGAAAGCTGGGGGGCTGGGGAATGGAGGGGGGCACATAGGGGATGTAAAGGGGTATGTAAGGGTTAAAAAGGGGTCCGTAGGCTGCAGGGTTAGGACACCATGCCCAGCACAGCAGCTCCCATCACTTACCTGGGGCTCACTCCACAGGTACAACTTCTTAAACTCCTCGAAGGTCAGGTCCGAGAACTGGTTGAGGCCCACTAGAAGCGGAGGGAAGGGGAAGGGTTCGCTCGCTGCGGGTCAGGGTCCCGCCGAGCGCGGCCCGGGGCTGGGGGAGCGGCTCCTACTCTGGAAGCTGCGGTTGCGGGCGTTGTGCTCCTCGATCTGCCGCTTGTTGCCCAGGAAGATGCGCAGCCTGCGGGGGTACTCTCCGGGCCCGTACCGCCGGTTGTTCTGCGGGGGGACAGCGCTTCAGCCGCGCCCCGGGACCCCGGCCCGGCCCTGCCCTCCCCACCGCCGGGCGGTACCTGCACCATCCAGGCCTTGAACTGCAGCTCCTCTGCGGGAGAGAGCGCGGAGGCGTCAGCGGCTCCCCCGGGGCCCGGCTCCGCTTCCCGCCAACGCCTCCGGGGCCGGGCGGCAGAACGGAGAGCGGCGGGTGGAGCCGGGCCAGGCCGAGCCGAGCCAAGCCAGGGCAGGCCGAGCTCCCCCTTCCCCTCCCGGTGCCCCGTTACCTTCGGCCGAGGGGACCCAGGCGGCGACGGGACCCAGGAGCGCGGCCGCCGCCAGCAGCGCGGCCCAGTCCATGTCCGAGCTGAGCCGAACCGAACCGAGACGGGTAGAGCCGAACGGATACGAGCGGAGCCGAACCGGACCGAACAGACCCGAACCCAACCCGAAAAGACCCGAACAGCCCCGAACCCGACCCGAACAGCTCCGAACTGAGCCGAGTCCCCGCCGAAGGGGCGGGGCAAGGGGCGGGGCTTTATACCCCCGCGGGTGGTCTGACTGGGGCGTGGCCATGGGCGTGGCCGGGGCGTGGCCGGCCCCGGTTGGGTTGGGATGGGGGTAGTTGCGGGTCCGGCGTCTGACCCGCCGATAAAAACCTCGCAAGTCCCGGTTCACCCTGAGATAGAATAGATTTATTAGCAAGAGGTAATCAGGAAACATATATTTTTACAAAAAAAAATGGAAATCTTTTTTTTTTTACTGTTTTTTTCT
>VYZX01032810.1:90296-116536 GCA_013401335.1 Brachypteracias leptosomus | reverse complement strand
TTTTTTTTTTTTTTTTTTTTTCTCCAAACAAGCTGTAAGTTGAAATAAGTTTCTAGGGCTTGAAAGAGAATTCTCATACCACGAGGTATTGCTTACAGCAAAAAAGTGTTCGGTGGTCGGAGTGGAGCATGCCTGCCACTGTCGAGCTCAACTGTGTTTATATCCTGTACAATGTAAAAAATACATGGTAATATTCACAGAATAAGCACTACATTACTATATTCCTGCTAGGAGCCGGTTAGACAGGATTACAGTATATGTAATAAAAACACTCGGTCATCTTTGCCTAATTCTACAGTCATGTTACTCAGAGTGGTCACAAGGGTTACGGATCTACAGCGGTATCAACAGAAGCTTTGTCAGGAGCCGCACGCAGCGAGGAGGACCCGGCACGGGAGGGACCCAGGAGGACACCCCCCCCTCCCAGTGATGGGGGGGGCATGAGGAGTGGGCACCCAGGGGTGGACAACGAGGTGGCGTCGTCCCCCACATAGGTGGGCATCAAGGTGTCCTCACCCTCCATCCAGGTGGGCATCAAGGTGTCATCACCCCCCCACCCAGGTAGGCATCGAGGTGTCCTCACCTCCCACCCAGGTGGCCAACGAGGTGTCGAGGTGTCCTCACTCCCCCCCCAGGTGGACAACGAGGTGTCCTCACTCCCCACCCCACAGGAGCTCCCCCGGGGCTGTCACTGCTGGTCCCACCCAGGCAGGAGCTGAGCCCCGTGGGAACACCTGGGTCACCCCCCCCACCAGCCCCCTCTAGGAGAACAAGTAACAAAAATAACATCATCAAAAAAAAAAAAAAAAAAAAAAAAAAAAATAAAAAAAAAAACCCCCAAAACAGGACTCCAGCAAAGTGTCGATGCGTGAAACCTTAAACGATGCGGGGAATCCTACTGAGGTCTACTGAGGATGAGGAGGGTGGGTCGCTTGGAGAAGCACAGACGTGGAGGTCACTCCAGGGCGTCCACAGAAAGGAACAGGGTATTTACAGCGCGGGGCTTCGGGGCTGCCCCAGCCACCCCCCACCCCACCTCACGACGGCAGCTTGGGCTCTATCCGCAGAGAAGCTTCGTAGAGGGTCTCCTCGTCCATCACAAAGGAGTGGTCCAGCAGGTACTGGGTGACCTGGGGAGGGGGCAGATGGGTCAGTGGGGGGGTGCTGAGCTTGGAGCAAAGGAGGCTCAGGGGAGACCAAGTCGCCCCAGGGGAGGTTGAGGTTGGAGCTGAGGAACAATTTGTTGGTGGTCAGGGCTGTGAAGGGCTGTGCCAGGTGGCCCCAGGTCACAAGTGGTGGCCCCAGGGCTCAGTATTGGGGCCTGTTCTCTTTAATATCTTCATCAATGACCTTTATCAATGATCTGGGTGAGGGGATTGAGGACACCCTCAGACCACCCTTGTTGAGGCCATACCTTGGGCTGGTGCTCGATCTTGTAGGAGGTTTGCTGGAACTGGCGGATCTCTCTGATGATGTGTGAAATCTGTTGGGAGATGAAGCCACAGGAGATGTTCACAGCATGGTCACCAGCAACAGCACCACGTCCCACCAGCACTATGTCCTGGCACTGGGGTGGGTGACAGGCAGCTGGTGGAGCACACTCCATCCACACCCTTCACCCACACGATGTGTTTCTTCGGACACATCCCTCACCAGGGCCAACCATGGCCAGGGGACACGTGAGGTTGGCTGCCCAGGGTGGGCACAGAGCTGGTCCACATGGCTCCAACCTGCCCCCACTCACCATCCTCATCTTGGAGAAGTTCACCAGCCCGTCCTCGGTGTAGTTGGGGGTCCCCTCCTCGATGAAGGCCAGGTCGGTCAGGTACATCCCCAGGTAGGGGACACACGGAGGGTCACAACTGCAGGAGCAAGCCAGGAACGAGGGAGAAAATGAGAAATAAATAAGAAAACTGCCTTTTCTCGGGGGCTTTGGGGCGGGGAGGAGGGTGGGATGAAGTCAGCTGAATTTGGAGGATTCTCTAACATACAGAGGCCCCCTCCCCACACCCACCAAGCTCCTCGACCAAGCAAACACCCAATACTTGGGGATCCCAAGTGCTGGCAGAGGAGCCCGATGCCATCTCCAGCAGGGTGAGGACTAGCTGTGATGGCAGCACCACCACCTCATTGACTCCAGAGCCACCCCAGTGCTGCCAGTAAGGTCCGTGCTACCTGCAGTGACCTGCACTGGCTGGTGGGAATCCATAGCTACATATGGTGCCTTTTGGTGTTTAAACTCCAAGTCCCTAAGGGGAGGGGAGGAACCGAGTTCTGGGTGTCCTTTGCAATCCCTTTTATTCAGGGGTTTTGGGCGCTGCCAAAGCAGCTCCTCAATCCTGGGCATCGCTCTGGTGCCAACTGAGCCAGAAACCTGCTGGAGAAGACTCTGAAATGACCTCGTGAGCAAAGCCCTGTCTGCAGTGGGGTGGGACCCAGGCCCCCAGCATGGTGGGGTCTCCATGGCCACAGGAGGGGAATCGTTCACTCACTTCTTCAGAGCCTCCCTCAGGTTCTTGAACCTGCCCTCCGAGGACACCAGCTTCTGCAGCTTGTCGATCAGAGCCTTCGTCTGCAAGAAACCCAAAGAGCCACCTGGAGAAGGCCCTGGAAGGAACCCCCATCCCCATGGCTGAGTGGGGGAAGGCTGAGGAGCTGCAGGGACATGTCACCCCGCCTCCAGCTGCTCGACACATCTGCAGGTACAGATTCTGCCCTGGTCATTAGACCCAGCTCCTGGTGACGTCCAGAGGAGCTGAGCAAGCACCTGAAAGCCAAGTTCCTCCAACACACAATCATAGAACCATAAAGTGGTTTGGGTGGGAAGGGACCTTTCAAGGTCATCTTGTCCACCCCCCCTGCAGGGAGCAGGGACATCTGCAACTAGAGCAGGTTGCTCCACCAGCTCCATGTCTCTGCTGTGCTGAGGACTCCGGAGCTGGCCTGAGCTTGTCTCCTTCCCCCGCCTCCCACCTCCACCAGCTCCTGTGTTAATTAGCGGGTTCACCACTGCAGAAGAGCTGCTGCTGCAGATGGAGAGGAGCCCACACCCCGGCAGCCCCTGGACTCCGCCGGGCTCCACACGAGCTATTTCTGTACCGAGTCACTCAACCCAAGAACTCATTTTGCTCAACCATAATTGGGCTGAGAAGCCCAGAAAACCAGTTAAAAAAAGCATCTGTGTCTCGAGCTGTGGAAGAAGCTCCTTTAGCTGCACATCTGACCTTGCAGGATGAGGAGCATGAGCTGTGTGGTCACCACCGACCTCCTGGGAAAGACCTACCAAGACCTTGCTCCATTTTCTAACCATTTTCTTCATGCATGTCCTGGAGACATTCAAGGTCAAGCTTGATGGGGCTCTGAGGAACTTGCCCTAGTTAGAGATGTCCCTGCTTCTTGTAGGGGGGTCGGACTAGATGACCTTTGGAGATCCCTTCCAAACCATTCTATGATTCTATGTCACCCCCAGCCCATCTAACCCCCAAGAAGAGGGTCATCCCCACCGCCAGTACCTGCTTGGAGACCTTCATCCAGGTCTTCTTGAGGCGGAAGATGGCGCTGCGGTTGAGGGAGGAGGTGACCTCCAGCACCGCGTTGTAGTTGTGGAGGCAGCGGCAGATGTCGGCCACCGCCACCCACTTCTCGATGGCGCTGACCCGCGCGTTGATCTCCTCGTTACGGAGGATCTCGGAGGCTATCAAGTTACTGACCTTGGGGAGACAAGAGACCCAGCAGCGGTGTCAGGGGGACTGCGGACACCACCTGCGTGTCCTCCGTAGAACAGAATTGCTTGGGGTGGAAGAGACCTTGAAGATCATGGAGTCTCCGTTTCCCCCATCCCTGTCAGGGCCCCACTAACCCCTGGCCCTCAGCACCACATCTCCAGCCTTGGAAACCCCTCCAGGGATGGGGACTCCACCACTGCCCTGCCCAGCCTGGCACAGCCCTTCACAGCCCTGACCACCAACAAATTGTTCCTCATTTTTTGATCAGGGCCTGTTGGGACAGGACAAGGGGGGATGGTTTAAACTAAAAGAGGGAGATTTAGACGAGAGAGAAGAAATTTTTTCTGCTGAGGGTGGTGAGAGCCTGGCCCAGGTTGCCCAGAGAGATGGTGGCCGCCCCATCCCTGGAAATGTCTGAGGTCAGGTTGGACCTTGAGCAACCTGCTGTAGTTGCAGATGTCCCTGCTCCCTGCAGGGGGGTTGGACTGGATGGCCTTGAAAGGTCCCTTCCCACCCAAACCATCCCGTGATCTTTGCCTCTCTCCCCATCCCCTGCCGTGGCTGCACTTACATCATTGAAGTGTTTCGTGTTCTTCATGATGTAAGGAGTCCTCTCGTTCTTCTCAAGCTTCATCCAGCCCTGCCCGAAGAACTCTCTGCAAACAACAGCAGCCAGGTCAACATTTCTCTCCCACTCCTCTGGGATGCCCAAGCCCTGCAGGCTCCACAGCACTGGGGTCACTCACTCGTAGGGGATCTTCTTGAAGACCAGGTGGTCCAGCAGTGTCAGCTGCTCGGCGATCTCCAGGGCCGAGTGGTTTTCAAAAGGTTCTGCTCTGACTCCCTCAGCCTGAGGGACAAAGGCAGCACCAGGGGCTGGTTGGTTGGTCCAGGGCACAGGGAGAACATCAACGGTCCATGGACACAAACAGAGCTGAGGTTGGGTTCCCACACCCAAGGGTTTTCCCATCGGATCACACCGAGTTTGGCAATTGTTTAATTACTCAAGCACCAGGAGATGCCAGTGCTGCCAACCAGCCCTGCCCAGTCTCACCAGCACCACTCCACCAGTGCCCGTGGGCCCAGCAGCTCCCAGACCCTGCTGCTGCTTGGGATGGTTCTTCCAAGGGATCCCAGTGTGGTGGGGTTGGAAAGGACCTCTGGAGAGGGGCTCAGGAAGAGCCGGGTGGCCCCAGCACCCATGGGTGAGCAGCCCCAGGAGCCAGCCTGAGTTAACAGCCTGATCTCAAACCCCTCCTGGCCTTGGGAAGGGGATTGTGAAACCAGCTCCTGAGGAGCAAACACCAACCACTCAAGGTTCAAGGACCCATGGAGAGGCTGCAGGGAGGATGGAGGCTGGGGGGTCTCATCCTGCTGGAGCAAAGGGTGCAAACACCATCCAGGTGGCTCCAAGGGTTCAACCAGATCATGAGGAGGGGTCAGGGATCCCACAACCCCCGTCACCCCAGGGTGCACCCCAAGCCCAAGGCTCCCTGGTGGCCCCACCACGGGTCGGTGCCTCCCCCTGGGGCTTTTCTCTTTGCTGCTCAGCCCAAGGGGCGGAGCAAAACCCTCTGGTTTCCATTCCTCTTCCTCAAAGGGAGTTTCCAGCACCCGTTATCACAGAAAAAGCTCAAAAAACCCCTCAAGAGGTCTCAGCTGCCCCAGAAACCACCAGGACGGGCAGGGGCTGGAGCTGCTGTTGTCTCAGGTGCACCAGCCCAAGCTGAAGTGGCTCTTGAGCTCTTCTGGGAACAAACTTTGGGATTGTTTTTCATGCAGGAAGGTGGCAAACACACCACGGCCCCCCAGGGGGTTACACCCACCCAGAGTGATGAAGGGAAAGGGACTTTACCATCTGCACCACCTCCTCCAGCGTTATCTGGTTGTCTCCTGGATCCTCCTGCGTCAAGGTCCTGGGGCAGGAGAAGACACATGAGAGTTGCTGGGAGCAGCCACCAAGAGCCTGGCCCAGCCACGAGAAGCCCCTTCCCACCACCCCCTGCACCTTATGATGTTGGCAGCTGCCTTCCTCTCCTGGGTCAGGAGCTCAGGGTCGTGGATCACCTCCTCCAGAAAGCCAATCACCCTGAACTTCAGCTCCTCGTTGGTTTCAAAGTCCTGCCAAGCACAGTGTTGGGGTACCAGAGGGTGCCCTGCCCGGGCAAACCCAGCTCCCTACTTCACAGAACCCCCAAATCCCAGCATGAGACCTCTGGAGATGCTCTGGCTCAACCCCCCTGCTCCAGCAGCTCACCCAGAGCCCAGCATCGTGTCCAGGCCCCTTTGGAATCTCTCCAGAGAAGGAGACTCCACAACCTCTCTGGGCAGCCTGGGCCAGGCTCCGACACCCTCACACCAAACAAGTTCCTCCTTCTGTTGAGGTTCTCAGCTTTCACCTCCTCCCCATGACCACTCATTTGCTTAATTAAAATAAAAACTGCCAGACTGTGTCTCCAGCCGAGCCAAACCCCCCCCAACCCCCTGCCCAGCCCCTCCACCCACCCACCTGCGAGTGCTTGGACACCCAGTGCCGCAGCACGTTGAGGACCCTGTTGGTGGCCGCTCTCCGGATCACAAACTCCTTGTCCCCGTTCCTTTGGTCCGTGGGGAAGCCTGAAACTGCCAGAGCCCCCCCTGAGCACGACCCCAACTCCCACAGAGATCTTCAGGACCCAAACACCCCCAAGCTGCCCCAAGTGCTGGGTGTCCAGAGACCACCCGGGGCAGATGGGTGCTCTGGGATCCCCATTGGGGTTGTCTCCCAGCCAAGGGTGGCCTAGGTAGCAAAGGGCACCCCAATAAAGCACCCCCAGGGCAGGTACCTGCGCTGGCCAGGGACATCCTGCGGTACTTCTCCTTGGTGGGGGTCCCCTCGTTGGCCCCCGCGGTGGCGATGGCGAAGGCGGAGGCGGCGGAGAGGGCGCTGCGGGTGCTGTCGAGCTCCCGGCAGGACGTCATCACCACCCCGTTGTTGTAGGAGAACAAGGAGAAGTCTGTGGGGGGGGGGGAAGAAAATCAGCATCACCCTGGGACCCCTCCCACAGCTCCCAGTGCATGGGCAGCCCCCAGGAACAGGGCTGAGGGAGGTGGTGAACGTGGGGCTGCTCCTCATGGAGAGCTGGGGCAAAGGAGGTGGGCAGCACTGGGTGGCACCATGCCATGAGAATTTATCCAGCATGGAACTAGGCCAAGTGGGGGCAAGAGATGGAGGGGTTCAACAAACGAGGAGATGTGGAACTTCAGGACGCGGTCTGGGGGTCAGGGAGATGTTGGGATGAAGGTTGGACTTGATCCTAGAGGTCTTTCCAACCTAAATGATTCTAAGATGGTTATGGAGGAAACTCAGGGGGATAAATTGATGCTTGACGCCAGTCCAGGCTCACATCTCGAGCAGCTCACATCTCAAGAGCTTCTAAAGCACCAGATGAGCCTGAGAGGGGAGGGAAAGGGTGAGAAGAGCTGGTGAGAAGCCCAGACCAGCTCTGGGATACAGGCTGGAGAGTTGGGAACGTCCCTGTCCCCTTGCAGGAAAACAAAGGGTGAAGTCCCATAGATGTGGTGCTCTGAGACATGGTCTAGGGCAGGGGGATGCTGGACAAAGGTTGGACTTGGTTTAGGTCTTTTCAACCTAAATGATTCTATGACTCTCCCATCTCCTGCCCCTTCAGCATCTCCCCACACCAGGTCCACGGGTGTCAGGCAGCCCCGGGCAGGACACGTCTTGGATCTCTTGTTACCTGAGGAATTTTTGCACTTGATGGACTTGGGAGTGGTTGGAGATTTTGTCGGGGAAGCTTCAGCTTCTGCTTCATCGCTCTGGTTGGGATCCGTGTCCGACTCCTCCCGGACAGACACCTCTGAGCCTGGCAGGAATGGGGCAACCAGTTACCACCCGCTGGGCACGGGGACGTTTGAGCCCTTCCAGGTTCTCCAGAAGTCTGAATGGTTCCAGAGTGACCATATAGAGCAAGGGCAGAGTCCTGCAGATACCTGGGGTCTGGGTTCTTTTGTGGTGGGGGCTTTTTGGGTGGTATTTTGTTGGGTTATTACAACTTGTACCTCTGTGCTCAGCACTGGGGAGGTCACCCCTTGAATCCTGGGGTCAGGTTTGGGCCCCTCACTCCCAGAAGGACCTTGAGGGGCTGGAGCGTGTCCAGAGAAGGGCAACGGGGCTGGGGAAGACTCAATGATCTGAAAGGTCTCTTCCCCTCCAAACCACCCCTGTCCCCGAGCTGGAGCCCCCCCACCAGTGACCCCCCAGAGACTCACTCTGCTTGCTGGGCAGAGACTCCTCCTGCTTTTCTGAGGCTGCTTCTCCTTCGTCAGGGATTTTATTGGGGTAGTTGCTGGACACGTAGAGTTTGTTGATGTCCAGGGTGGTCTTGCTGAAGGGGCCCATGGAGGAGTACATGCTGGCGTAGCCGTTGGAGGAGCAGCTGAGGGCAGCCAGGTCCAGAGCCTTCCCCCCCGTGATGATGGGGATGTTGAGGGAGAGCTTCCTCCGGCGGCTGGGGGACGAGGACTTGGTGATGGAGAGGGGGGGAGGCGAGGAGAACTTGCGGTTGGCTCGGGGGGACTTGGGGGGCTCGCCGTAGAGCAGCTTGTTGTTCTGGCTGTTGGCAAACAGGAGCTCCAGGGACCTTGGTGGAGAGACAGGGACAGGCTGAACTCACACCTGAGAGGTCATGAAGATCCCCACCAGCAGTGCTGGGTCCCCAGAGCATCTTGGCACAGCTGTAAGCCCCTGTCACCCCAATCCCACCGCTCAGCCCCCCAGGAGCAGGGACACCCACAGAGCTCAGGTTTATTTATTTTTGATGCTGAGGGTGGTGAGACTCTGGCCCAGGTTGCCCAGAGAGGGGGTTGATGCCCCATCCCTGGAAATGTCTGAGGTCAGGTTGGACCTTGAGCAACCGGCTCTAGTTGCAGATATCCCTTTTCACTGCAGTGGGGTTGGACCAGATGAGCTTGAAAGGTCCCTTCCCACCCAAACCACTCCATGATTCTATGATCTTCTTCCCTGACTTCTGGGTACCACAAGTCTCAGAGAGCAGGTCAAAGAACCTTGGGGTGCCACCAGGCCCGGGCAAGCCAGGGGAACAAAGGAGAGGAGATGCAGGAGCGATGCCACAGCCCCCCCCAAACCCCACATGTCCCTCAGAAGCAGGAGAAGTCATTATGATCTGCTCCAGCCTCACCGTGCAGGGATGGCACTGATGGGCTTCTTGTAGATGGTGATGAGCTTGTCGAGGACGACGAGGGCGGTGGTGAAGACGCGGTAGGAGTGGAGGAAGGTGTTGAGGAAGTCGATGCTGAGGAAGCGCAGGTCGGTGAGCCGCTCCAGCAGCCGCTCCACGCTGGCGTAGCGGATCTGCAGCACCTTGCACGAGTTCATCGTTTTACTGAACCTAATGTCAACATCATCACAATACAGGCTGGCGTCAGACCTGCAGAGAGACAAGACATCTGTGGTTCCAGCCTGGGAGGACATCAAGAGCAGCTTCCCCATCACCCCGAGATGTGTGGGGACCACAGGTCCCAGCAGCAAAGGAGACTCCTTCATAGAATCACAGAATGGTTCAGGCTGGAAGGGACCTCCAGAGGTCATCTCGTCCAACCCCCCTACACCAGCAGGGACATCTCTACCTAGGGTTAGCTGCTCAGAGCCCCATCAAGCCTGACCTTGAATGTCTCCAGGGATGGGGCCTCCACCACCTCCCTGGGCAGCCCATTCCACTGATCTATCACCCTCTGTGTCCCCCTGGAATCCTCCTGAGGAAAGCTGGGAATGTTCACCCAGAACAGGTGAAACATCACAAAGAGCTCAAGGGGGCAAAAAAATGTGGAATGATTGTCCCTGAGGGACACCCATGAGCCAAGACCCTTCCCCAGAGCTCTGAGGGACACCCAAGAGCCAAGACCCTTCCCCAGAGCCCTGCGTGTGGTCACTGTGGTGGGCTGGGAACTGGACACCCAGAGCACAGAGAAGAGCCAAGGGGGTGCCAGGGCTTTGGGCAGCACCCAGGTGCCCCTGGGGTTCTCCACAGTGCCCACCTGGGACCCGTGGCACTCACTTGATCATCTGTGGGACAGTGACCTTGGAGTTCTCCTCGAAGGCGTTCATCATGAGCCCATTGCAGCGGATGTTGTCCACGCACTGGAACAGACACGGGTGGGAGGTGGGAGAAGGTTGGGGTGGTGAGCATGGCCCTGCTGCCCACCCAGCTTGGACGAGCCCTCAGAGAACCCTGGGTTGGGCTTATCCAGACAAGACACACCCTTGCTGAGCTGCATCTACCACGCCTGGTAGAACCACAGGATGCTTTGGGTGGGAAGAGATCTTCCAAGCCCACCTTGTCCAACCCCCCTGCACTGAGCAGAGAAGCCCCCTCAGTCTTCTCTTCTCTAGGCTAAGAACCCCCAAGTCCCTCAGCCTTCCTTGAAAGGAGATGTTCTAGTCCCCTCATCTCTGCAGCCCTTTGCTGCCCCCTCTCCAGCAGTTCCACAGTTCTCCAGATGCTCTCCAGCAGTTCCACATCACCCTCTGCACAGAACTCCTCTCCCGGGTGCCCAAGTCTTGGTGGTCCCCCCATGCTGCTCATCCCAGCCTGATGCAGTGAGACATCAGTACCCTGATGATGCTGGGACAGCACCCGAGGTGCAGACCCAGCCGGGTGCTACCAGGAAAGACCCATCCTGAGGGTTCATTCTGGGTGCCCGAAGCTGTGACCACAGCCTGCACCACCAGGAATCCTGCTCACCCCCGGAGATGCTGAGCCTGAGGATGCTGATGCTGGGTCCACCCTACCTGGCTGATGTCGCTGGTCCATGCAGCCTTCTCCTGCCTGGACGAGGCCACGAGGATCACGGTGAAAGAGGAGGAATCTTTGGGCTCCACCACGATCTTGAAGTCAAGGTGGTCGATGTCCTGCCCCGACGCTTTGGCTTTGGAACAGAAACCCCCCCGAGGTGACTGTGAAACGATCCCTCCACCCCCAGCTCAGGGCTGGGTGAGGTTTTAAGGGGTTCGATGCATTTTGGGGGGTGGCATAAGGCTGGGGTGGGTTTGCTGGGCTCATCTCATCATCACGCAGGGAGCAGGGACATCTGCAGCTAGAGCAGGTTGCTCAAGGTCCAACCTCACCTGCGATGGTTCCAGGGATGGGGCAGCCACCACCTCTCTGGCCAAGGTCTCACCACCCTCAGCACCAACAATTTCTCCCTTCTCTCTAGTCTCAATCTCCATCTTTTAGTTTCAAACCTGAGCAGGGTCCTGGGCATGGGTTGGGGTGGGGACACCTTCTACGGTGGCCACGGGTGGGGTGGGGGCACCTACCATCCTCATCAGTGCTCTCCTGCTCCTCCACCAGCGTGCAGTCGATGAGGGAGATGACGCCGTTCTGCAAGGGGAGGGGGGATCAGCAGCAGGACCCCCCGGGGGGTGGGACCCCTGCCCCACATCACACCCTGGGGAGGGGGTGACGGGGCTGTGGGTGCTCCCATGAAAAACCATCTGCTGTCTGCTGGGGTGTCGTGGTTTCCTTGTAGAACACATCGACTAATTTGTTTATCAATTATTTAATACGAGCTTTAAATTAAATTTTCCCACAGCCTGTTGTAATTAGGAGCTCTCCTCCACGGGCTGTGATTTTTCAAACTGATCACTTAATGCCCATAATGAGCTGTTCCTGTAAGATTCTCACTCAATTAACTGCAAAACTTCCCCCAAGAACCGTGAGAGCCCAGGGAGGGGACGGGAGCAGATGGGGACAGACCAAGGCTGGGATTTCAGCTCCTCACTGGATAGATTTAAGGTTTCTCCAAACCAGGAGAACTTCTACCAAGAACTTGCAAGTTCTCCTCTTTGCCCATGACCCAGAGCTCTGCAGTCACTGACAAGGCGTCTGGACCATGCAAAACACACCCGGCTGCTCCCAGGGAAGGGGATCCCTGGCACCCCAGGATGGGGAGTGAAGGGGGTCCCTGGCACCCCAGGACGGGGAGAGAAGGGGGTCCCCAGGATGGGGAGGGAAGGGGGTCCCTGTCACCCCAGAACACTACAGCCAGGGAGTGAAGGTGTTCCCTGGACCCCTGGTGTCACCCATGCTCTGCTGACCCTTGCCCCCTCCCCATGCACCAGCCCACGCCCTGGCACCCCAGGAAGCAGCCCCGAGCCCCACAACCCCTGGACCCTTGGCGGGGGGTCCTCCCCTACCTTGGTGAGGTGCAGCTTGCCCCCAGAGCCCCTGGTGCAGATGATGAGGTGCTTGGAGAAGAGGAAGCACTGGCGCTCGCCCTCCTTGCGCAGCGAGAGCGACCCCAGGCGCCCCCGCGGCACCCGGCCCTTCTCCGACATGGGCACCTGGATCAGGGACCCTGCGGGGGGGAGAGACCCGTCCCTGCTCCTGTCCCTGCTCCTGCCATGGGGGCACGGTGCCCGGGAGCAGGGCATCGTGTCCGTGTCCCCACTGCCACGGCTGGGACTGGCCTCGGGAGACACTGGATGGCGCTCGGAGACTGGGCGACCACCAGACATCTCCCAGCCCACCCATGGCATGTGGGTGCTCCTCGGGGACCAGGCAACCACCAGCCATGGTCCCCAGCCCATCCTTGACCCCACGGCACGTGGATGCTCCTCTGAAACTGGGCAACCACCAGCCATGGTCTCCAGCCCGTCCTTGCACCCACAGCACATGGATGCTCCTCCAGGACCAAGCACACCCAGGAGGTCAGGACAAGTCCCTCAACTTCTCAGGTGGAAATTCAGAAGTGGGTTCATATTTTTAAACGTGTCAGGTCACCAGGGGTGCAGGCATGGGGTCCTCACATGAACCCTCGAGAGGAAGAGGAAGGACACGAAGGTGGTACCTTGTCTCACGAAGGTCTGGCTGGTGTCCAGCAGGATCTCACACCCCTCGATGATCATCCTCTCTATGGCCAGGTTTTTCCGGATGTTTTCGGTCTCGCTCACCTCATCGTGCATTATCCTGAGGGAGGAGAAGAGAGAATTGGGGCTTGGGTGGGATCAACACGAGTTTTCCCAGCAGATCCCTTCGGACACCCACAAGGCAAGGCTGAAACCAGAGGAACATCGAGGGAATTCCAGCCCAAAGTCCCTCCACCAGCCCCAACCACCCCCCTGCCAGAGCTGCTGGTGGGGCTGACCTGGAGAGCTCCTCCAGCTTGGACTTGGCGTAGTCCAGACTGTTCCTCTCCACGTGCTCGTGCGGGGTGTGAGCCAGCAGCTCGTGCAGCGTCAGGATGTACCTGGGGATCTGGGGCACAAGGGACCAGCACAGGGCATCAGCCGTGGCACAGAGCCCGGGGGTGCCCACCCGGTGCTGCCCCTGGAGCCACCATGGCCAGGACCACCCAGCCTTGGACCCCCTGAGGAAAGCTTCCAAACTTAATGAAGAGGAGAAACTCCATGGGGTTTTGTCCCATCTGTGTCCCAGAGGTGTGGGGTAACCAGGAATCCCCAAATCCCAGCAGGGTGGGGTTGGAAGGGCCCTCTGGAGATGATGTGGTCCAGGCCCCTTTGGAATCTCTCCAGAGAAGGAGACTCCACAACCTCTCTGGGCAGCCTGGGCCAGGCTCAGACACTCTCAAAGTAAAAGAAATTCCTTGTCGTGTTCAGATGGAACCTCCTGGGTTCCAGTTGGTGCCCATTGCCCCTTGTCTTGTCACTGGGCACCACTGACAAGAGTCTGGCCCCATCAAGGACTCCCACCAGCCCAGCAATGTCCAGGAGCAGTGTGGGACCACGCAGGGTCCATCCCCAGGTCATCTTCACCTGGACTTTGCCTGCCCACCACCCAGTGCCTGCTGTGGAGCTCAGGTGTGCCCCCATCTCTCCCTGCCAGCGTCGTGGTGACATCCCCAGGACACATCACGGTCACCTGGAACATGGGGTAGGTGAGGAAGGTCTCCAGGGTCCTCTCCTCGCAGTCGGGCTTGGCCTCGTAGTGCTTGAGCAGCTTGTCAAAGTCCCTGTTCTGCTTGCAGTGGGCCAGGATCTGGAGGCTGTACTGGTGGTTCCTCACGAACTCCTGGTAGATGTTCAGCATGGGCAGGAGGATGTCAAACAGGTCGGCTGCGAGCAGAGAGGTGGGTGAGCAGATCCAGTCCAGGGTCCCAGCACAGCCCCTCCAAAGCTCCCGACCATCCCCACCACCAGATCCCACCCAGGACAACCCCTAGGGACTGGTGCTGCTTGAGCAAGCCCCAATTCTGCCCAGTTTGGGTTTTAAAGACAGAATCACAGAATGGTGGGGGTTGGAAGGGACCTCCAGAGATCATCTAGTCCAACCACCCTGTAGAGCCAGCTGAGGGTCCATCAGACACAGCAATGCTCCTCAGCATCAGCTCTCCTGGGTCCATCACCCCTTCCACCACCCAGCAGAGCCAGGATCACAGGAATTGGGTTTCTCTGGGGTTTTTGGCTCTGGTCCTCATCTCCACAACCAACATGAACAAGCCACAATGTGCTGGGTGATGTTTCACTGCTAAGAGCTGGTGGAGTTGGAGCTGGAGGAGGAGGAGGAGGAAGAGAAGGAAGAGGAGGAGGAGGAAGAGCACAGGCTTGTCTCTGCCAACAAGGGTGAAGGGAATGTGTTGAGGAGACAACTCACCCAGCACGAGCGTTGGCCAGCTGGATATCCTGGCCTTCAGGCCTTGGTAGAAGATTTGGTGCAAAAACATGATTGTTTCGCTGGAAGAGAAACCAAGGGGTGAAGAGACAGAGGAACAGGAGGCAGATAATGAGTCCAGCCCAGAGGGGGAGCAGAGGGGGTCTCAGGCAGCCTGGGGAGGTGGCTACATGAGCTACATGACCACAAAATCATTCTGGTTGGAAGAGACCTTTAAGATCATCGAGTCCAACCATCAACCCAGCACTGCCAGGTCCTCCCCATCGCTTGTCCCAACCTAAGGGCTGCTGTCAGTGCCACAGGGCACTGTCCTCCCCACCACCAGAGCCAGGACCTCCTGCAGATGGGGCTCCTGGCAGCTCTGACCTGCTACCAGAGCATCAGGGCTGGAGATGCCCTGTGGCACCACCTCGTGTCAGCGCCAAGCATTCAGCAGGCTGGTTATGCGGGTGTCCCATGGGGATGGTGAGTTTCCATCCATACAACTCACCATTTGGGTTGGAACGGACCTTCAGAGCTCATTTAGTCCAACCAGGACCAGGCTGCAGGTCCCCAAGGAGCAGCAAGAACCCCAACACCCATCCCAGGGCAGGGCTGTGGCCACCAACCCTTGCCCAGAGGCTGACAGCTCTGCTCTGCCAGGGTCTCATGGAGCTCCATGAGCCCGTGATGACCTCACCTGTTGAGGAATATGCTGCTGACATCATCATGTGTGATGGGAGGCTTCTTGGAGCTGGCGGCCATGCGCAGGGGCCTCAGGAAGTTGTTGACAAGGATGTGGAGCTGCTGGACGTACTCAGCCTCAGCCTCCAGCATGCTGAACACCACCTGGTTCCTCTTGCGCATGCTGTCGGCGTGGGGGGACCTGATGTAGTCCTGGATGATGGTCTTCCACTTTCTCCTGCACAGCCAGCCCCGCAGGAAGCTCTGGACCTGCCAAGGGAGTGGTGGCCACGTCATGACGAGCCAGGCAGGGCTTCCCTGGCCCCTGGGCAGGATGGAGCTGGGGAGGATGGAATTGGGGCTGCTCTGGTCACCCCATGAGCAAGGACTCAGTGAAATGCACTTTTTAATTGCAGACAAGGTCCTCTTCTCCAACACTGGCACAGGTTGCCCAGAGAGGTGCTGGAAGCCCCATCCCTGGAGGTGTTCAAGGCCAGGTTGGATGTGGCTCTGAGCAACTGATCTAGTGGGAGGTGGAACTAGATGGTGGCTTTCTCCTCACCAAAATCAAAGCCATAACAATGAGTGAGATGGAAGAGGAGCTGTCTGTGCATGAGCTGGCAGGAGCAGGGACCCCCCACCCACCGAGAGCACACCATGGAGCAAACCCAACCCTCAGAAGGGTTTCCACTCTTGCAAAACACATTTTCCTCCTAAAAACCCCTCCATCAGCAGAGTCACCTCCTCCACCACCTCCTCACAGAGCATGCCAGTCGTGCCACCACGGCCACCAGGACCCCACGGAGCTCTGGCTCCATCGTCACCCACCCACCACCCACCCACCCACCTTCTTGATCTTCTTGATGTCGCTGTCGTCATCGCTGGGAGCGCTGGTCTGGCCGGCCTGGATGCGCTCGTGGTCCTTCAGCAGGGATGCAATCTGTGGGCACAGAGTGGGGTGAGTGCTGGGGTCACCACAGCATGTCCTGGACAGCCCAGGAGCTGAGGACAAGCTCAAGCCTCCAGCTCCACCACAGATACAGGACCTGCTGTGGTGGCTCTGTCCTAAGGAGATGGGTGGATAGAATCCTTCAGGTTGGAAAGGACCTCCAGGATCAGCAAGTCCAACCTTTGTCCAACATCTCCCTGTCCCAAAGCACCACATCTACCTATCCTTTGAACCCCTCCGGGGATGGTGACTCCAGCACCTCCCTGGGCAGCCTGTCCCAGTCCCTGACCACTCTGCCACTAAAGAACTTCTCCTAATGTCCAATCTGAACCTCCCCTGGTGCAACTTGAGGCCATCGCCTCTTGTCCTGTCATGAGTTCCCTGGGAGAAGAGCCCAACCCCAGCCTCACTGATGGATGGAGCTGATAAACCTTTAAAACTGAGGTGGAACTTTTGTGCTCTGGTATTTCCATGTGATGTGACCTGAACACCCTCCCAGGTTGTTGTTTGGCTCCTGACTGTTTCTCTCTCTGCTCTTGGCCCCGTCCCTGCCCCCAACAACAACCACTCATGAAGCTGCAGGAAAAGGGCAGGAAATGGAAAAGGTACCACCAGAAAATGAGAGCTGGGAAAAAAGTGGTTGGAATCTCGATTTTATAGGAAATAATAAAAATAACAAAACAACTTTCAAAGAGTAATTTCCTGGGGAAAAGAAAAAAAGTCCTGTTCTGGAGAGAGAGAGAGGAAAAAGGGAAGGTTGGAGTTGAGTTTTCCAGCTGGAGACTCTGCTGGCCCGTGATGCTGGAGCCAACACAACATCCACAGACATTGAATTGTTCTGGGTGGAAGAGACCTTGGAGATCATGGAGTCCAACCACTAACCCATCCCTGCCAGGGCACCACTAACCCCTGGCCCTCAGCACCACATCTCCAGCCTTGGAAACCCCTCCAGGGATGGGGACTCCACCACTGCCCTGTCCCACAGCCCTTCACAACCCTGACCACCAACAGATTGTTCCTACACTATTGGCTTCACTTCATTTTTTCCAATGGAACTAGATTTTAGAAGAGATTTTAGAGACTTTTTCCTCTCCTCTTGCTTTCCTGCAGAGCCCCACGTCACCAGCATCCCTGTGTCCCCTCTGCACTGAAGTGTCTGAGATCCCCAGGACCATGGGGCAGGTTTGCCAGCACTGTGGTTTCACCTTGGTTTAAATTGAGTGAGGAAAATTTGCACATTAAAGCAGACACTGATTATTTGATCCCTGCTAAGAGGGAAGAAGCAAAGCCCAGTAAAAGCAGAAGGACCTGGGTGCAGGGTGAGCTCTGCCTGGTGCCTCCAAACCTGACCCCTCAGACCATTTGAGGCTTCACAGCTCACCTCCCACCACCCAACTGAGAGCTCACCAGGATGCTCCTCACCACACTCATCCCTCAACCCACTGCTGGAGCAAACCCTTCTCTCCACAGCAGCATCCCACAGCAAGAAACCCCCTCAGGAAGGTGATGGAGAAAGGTTGGTGTGGTTGGAACAAGTGTAACTGCACTGCTGGGGTGCCCACGGTGATGCCACCACCCCCCCACCCCCCCAGGGGTGACCCCGGGGAGCAGCAGCCCAGCCGGGGGTGACACCAGGCTCTTCACCTCGGCCTTCAGGCGCTCGATCTCGATCTCCCCGTCCTCGATCTGCTGCCGGAGTTGCTTGGCAACCGTCTTCTCCGTCTCCACGATCTGCAGGAGGTGCAGGTACTTCTGCATCAGCGCCTCGTGCTCCGTCGCCAGGTTCCTGTAGCTGCAGGGAGAAGGGGACATGAGCTCCTCTCCTCCCCCAGACCCAACACCGTGGACCTCCCAGGACCTGCGTGGACAACCAGGTGTCTGCTGTGCTTTGCTCTGGGGGGGTTCTCCTGCCCATCTGCTCGGGGTACCCATGAGGTGAAGGCAGCAGGAGACAGCTCTGGCTGGTTGGGAAGCTGCTCCTCAGAGCAGGACTCGGGTTCTCCAGGAGGGTGCAAACAGCAAAGGCAACATAAATCTGAAGGAAATGGCAGGAGACTAAAAAAAACCATCAGCCCATGGGCAAATCTCCCTCACCTACCACGTCCCAGAAGCGTAATGAGGAGGGTGTTTGAGGCACAAGCTCTTGTGAACATCTGCTGTGGTTGAGGTGCTGCAGATGCTGCTTCTCTAAGCTCCTGCACACTAACTCTTGCTGCCAGCCCAGCACCCTCCTGAGCCGTGCCAGGGCCTGACCCCCCTCCCTTGGTGCACAGGGGGTGGTTTTGGGGCTGATGTTCTGGTGGAGAACACGAATTCAGCTGGAGCTGCTCCTGGGAGTGCTCCCGGGGCACAGAAACATGGAAAAACCTCTTTCTGACCATTTCTGCTGTTCCAGGTGGTACCTCTCCTGACGGTCTCTGAACTGGGCGTCTGAGACCAGCCTCCTGCTTGGCATGAGGGTCCCCAGCACAGGGTCAGGGGCTGAAGATGCTCCATCTGCCTGGAGCTCAGCACCTCCCTGCCCACAGCCACCCCTGGGCACGGCTCTGCCTCCACCCCCCCCCATCCCCAGCCCAGGGTGGTACCTGGCATGAGCTATGGCTGCCACCCACTCGTCGCAGTCCTTGGCATCCTCGGTCCTCAGCTCCAGGGTCTTCTGGTTCTCGTGGTTGAAATTAACAGTGAAGTAATGCTGTGGGAGCAGAGGGAGGGCAGGGTTACCAGGGCCATCACACCAGCTCCTTGTGGTCAACCACACGTCACTTCATTAAAAAAAACAACAATATTTTTTATCATAACGCCAGGAGCACGGCCGAGAGGTGCTGGCTCAGCATCCAGGGAAGAGCTGCTCCTCACTGGCACTGCCACGGGTGAGCATGGGGCTGAGAGATGCTCCAAGGGCACATCCCACCGGGCAGACCCCAGGTCCAGCTAAACCAAAACCCACCAAGGACCAGGGGACAACCCTTGCTCAGGGAAAGGGATGGATGAGGGAGAACATTTAGCCAGACCCAGCACCGAGCACCCTCGGGCACCAAAGTGAAGCCCAGGGCTTGGCACTGGGCAGCCCCCTGATGCCAGGAGGCTCTGGGGGTGCCCAAGGGCTGGGCACTGGGCAGCCCCCGGTGCCAGGAGGCTCTGGGGGTGCCCGAGGCTGGGCACGGGGCTATATTTAGCCTCCCTTGACATTTGCAGGCTGTGTGCTAATTGTGCGCGGCGGCGGCTGGCGTCGGTGCCGCTTCCCCGCAGTCTCCTAGGAAACTGGCACCACGCTGCAGCGCCAGAGCCTGCCCGGAATAACTGGGCTGAGACGCAACCCGCCAGAAAAAGCTCATCCTGACATGATCCGTTCCCCTGGTAGCTTCAGCAGGGATCTGAATCCACGGGGATCTCGGCCAAAAACAGCCCCAAACCCAACACGCAACGGCCGCGGCTCTGCCCCGTCCTCCTCCTCCTCCTCCTCCTCCTGGGCATCTTCACTGGCAACTGGTTATTGCTGCAACCCTGGGAAGATGCATCTCATATCATGACAGATTGTTTGGGTTGGAAGAGACCTTCCAGATCATCAAGTCCACCCGTTCCCCATCCCTGCCAGGGCACCACTAACCCCTGGCCCTCAGCAGCACATCTCCACAGCTTGGAAACCTCTCCAGGGATGGGGACTCCACCACTGCCCTGCCCAGCCTGGCACAGCCCTTCACAGCCCTGACCTACAACAAATTGTTCATTTTTTGAGCATCCAAAACATTTCATTGACTTCTAGCTCACCCTACTTAAACCCAGGATCTCCTGAAGGTTTTGCAGCTCTTCCATTGCTGTCAGCAGTGGAGATGGACCATGCGGGGTCAGGAACTTCTCCCCACGGCTGGGGCAGCTCCAGCACCACAGTCAGGCTTGGCCAGGGACCATGAGCAGCAGGTTCCTCTGAGCACGTGTCTCTCCGACGTCTCCCCGCACTCCCCAGGAGGAAGTTATGTTCTATTTGAATAATCAAACTCCCACCACCTTTTATCTCCGCCTAAATTATGATCCTTCTCTGCTCTCACAGAGACACATCAAACCCGACAGCCCGGGAGCGTTTCCAGCGGCACTCATGGTCTCAGGGGTTGAGGTTTGGTGGCCACAGGTCACTGGCCGGGCAGTGGGACAGACACACAGATGGGGACAGACCCACGGATGGACCAGGGAGCAGTGGGATCAGCCTCCAGCATCACCCCACAGAGACTGTCCCCAGGGTGGTCACCCCTGCCTGGGGCTGAGCTTCTATCTGCTGCTCCTCACCCCTGGTCCGTGCTCATCTGGTCACTTTTAGAGAATCATAGAATCATTTAGGGTGGAAAAGATCTCTAGGATCATCAAGTCCAGCCTTGGGTCAACATCTCCCTGACCCCCAGACCATGTCCCAGAGCTCCACATCTACTCATTTGTTGAACCCCTCCAGGGATGGTGACTCCACCACTCCCCTGGGCCAGTGCCTGGCCACTCTTCTGAAGACTTCATGAACTCTTGGCTGGCACCCCTCACTCAAGCCACTGCTCCTTCTGCTTCCTGCAATCCAAGCAGATGCAATTCCTTAAGAGTTCCCTCCTACCATGGGCAGGGGCTGCTCTTCCAGGGACCCCCAGCACCCACCAGCAGCCTGGTAAGACCATCTCCAGAGGTTGCTCCTGGAGTGCCCAGGCTGGGCTGTGCCCAGGGCTCTGCTCAAGGGTGGCCCCACCAGGAGGGACCTGTCCCAGTCCCCAGCACAGCCCCCCTGAGCCCACCCCCCAAACTCTGCTCCATCTATCACTTTTCCTGCAAAACTCCCCTGGCACCAGCCTGGCTATTTTTACTGATGGGAAAGTACAACAGCAAAAATGCTGCTCAGGAGCTATTTCTGCTTCCAGAACCTCCACAAACGACTTTGAATTAATGAAGGAGACTACCCGAGTGATTAATGTGCAGGGACTGTCTCCCCAGCAATGTCCTCCCGCCTGTCTGGTGTCCCTGGGCTGGCACGGGCACCACAGCTCTGCCCTCCTGCTGCACCCCCAGACACCACAGGTCATGGTGACCCCAAGATGTGGGTCCCTGCACACCCCAGGATGATTCTATGATTCCAATTGGTTGCACAGAGATCATGTACCAAGAAATTCAGCATCCCACCCACCAGGGGAGGTTGAGGTTGGAGCTGAGGAACAATTTGTTGGTGGTCAGGGCTGTGAAGGGCTGTGCCAGGCTGGGCAGGGCAGGGGTGGAGTCCCCATCCCTGGAGGGGTTTCCAAGGCTGGAGATGTGGTGCTGAGGGCCAGGGGGTAGTGGTGCCCTGGCAGGGATGGGGAATGGTTGGCTTCCATGAGCTTAAAGGTCTCTTCCACCCCAAACAATTCTGTGATTCTCTGATTCTAAACCCACCACCTCTGGTCCAGCTGAGCTCTTGAAGGGTTTCACTTTGCCTCTCACTTCCCATTAGCTAAACAATAAATACATTCAAATAATCTCCAAAATGACACATTATGTCCAAACCAGAAAAACAACGTGTTCCAGGATTTATAAAAATTTGGAGCAGAGCATTTCTCAGCCCAAACAACTTGCTCTGGACACGGAGACCACCTTTAGGTGCCACTGAGAGTGGTGGGACCAAGACAGCAACACCCCCAGCACAGGAGCAGCGACCATCNCCCCCTCGCCCCCATCCCCCCGTGGCAGAGCAGCTCCTGGCCGCCTGCTCACCAGGCTGATGGTGATTGCAGCTGACACAAAGGGCAAGGGAGGAGAATTTTCCTGCTCTGGATGGATGAGTCTAAAAATCCACAGCAGCTTTTAACTTCCCTGACCTACATACCATGTGCTCTGGGAAGGCAGGACCTGGGCCTCCAGAGGACCTCACTCGCTTGCTGGCAATAAGGGAAAAAATAAAATAACATCCCCAGGAGCTGCAATTTCTCTCCTCTGCTGCAGGGTGGACCATAAGAGATGCTCAGGCGTGGGAATCAGCTGTGCTGGGGGGGTGTCTGAAGCCCCAAAGCCATGAGTCTGCTGTGATGCTGGTAGGTGGGCACACAGGCATCACTGGTACCATGTAGGCATCCCCAGTACCATGTAGGCATCCCCAGTACCACGCAGGCATCCTCAGTACCACGCAGGCATCCTCAGTACCACGCAGGCATCCTCAGTACCACGTAGGCATCCTCAGTACCACGCACGCTCCACATGATGCAGGTGATGCCTACTTGGTACCAGTGATGCCTACGTGGTACCAGCACCTTGAGCAGCCCCCCACTCACAGCTTGGAGATAGAGCTTTGGCATCACTCCATACAGCAATTAATAAAGAAACCAGCATTATATCAAAGGTCACAGAATGATGAAATCATCAAATCCCACGCTGGAAGGAACCTCCAGGATCATCTCATCCACCCTTTCTTGGCATGGGCTAAACAAGATGGTCCAACACCCTGTCCAGATGAGTATTAAACGTGTCCAACGCTGGAGCTCACCGATTCACTGGGTTTGGAATCCACTGGAAGGTGGAATAAGGGGATGGGCATCACGCTTAAACCACAAAAATCAGTAGGATCGTCTCCAAATTTATGAGTAGCTCAGGTTTAGGTTCACAAATTGGGATTTATGTTCCAAAAAATTAAGTTGAATACAAAGTTTAGTTTCATGCTGCTGGCTGAGTTATGGCTGCATCCAGTACACGAAAAAAGTTTTCATTTAAAGTGTATAAAAACCCAACAGGACAAGCAACAGGGCAGCTGGGACAGCAGAGGACCAGGGGAGCAGATCAAGGGGAATTAAGGTGATGGGAACAGCCAAACAGCTTAAGCCAAGAGAACCCTTAATCAAAGTGGTCCACACACTAAAAAAACCCTAAAAATATTGAAAAATGCCCTAAACTTTTCCATACCATTTTATTTCCCAGATTTTTTGTTTTACAGGTAAAAACACCCTTGGTCTTTTTGCTTTATCAGAAACCAACCTCTGCTGACTCCTGGTCTCTGGCAATCAAACAAAATATTCCAATATCTATTTTACTGCTTCAGCTCAGAGCTTGGACATACAAATCCCCTTCTTCTAAACCATCCAACAACATCTCCAACGAGATTCCCACAACCAGCAGCTTCTCTGATGGGATTCCCACAACCAATAGTATCTCTGACAGGATTCCCACAACCAACAGCTTCTCCAGCAGAGGAAGAATCATGGAATCATGGAGTTGTTAAGGTTGGAAAAGACCTTTAAGATCATTGCGTCGAATAATTTCATCAAGTCCAACCCAAGATGCAGGTTAAGCCAAAACACGCCGGGCAGGGAAGCATCACAATCCAGCACCTAAATGGTCCAGAGACTCATTCCAGCTAAATGGGCAATTTTTGTGGAGAAGTGTCACTCTGACGCAAGAAACATGAATTTCTGGTTCATTCAGACACAGCACAGAGGAGCTATTAAAAACCATAGAATCATTTGGGTTGGAAGAGACCTTTAAGCTCATGAAATCCACCCGTTCCCCATCCCTGCCAGGGAACCACTGACCCCTGGCCCTCAGCACCACATCTCCAGGCCTTGGAAACCCCTCCAGGTCCCTGAGGCACCCCAAGCATCCCCCAGCTCCACCACCCTCCAGCTCTTCCAGCATCTCAGGGTCGGGTGCCACCAAAACCCTTTGTCTCACTCACTTTGCCCATCCCTCTGTGCTGCTGGTGCTGAGAAGAGACGTGGCTCTTCTCAGGGGAACGAGCAGGACCAGGGCTGGACACACTCAGGGAGATGGGACACAAACCTCTTCCCCAACGTGCTGGAGGGAAACATTTCCACAAGCCTTCTCCAACCCCAATGGGAGCCCACGGCCACACACACCCACCCACCAACCCCTCATCCTCAGCTTTGCATCATGGCACAAAATCCTTCCATGAGTCCCCCTTGCCCCAAGAGCATGGACAACCCTACCCTCATCCCCGGAGATGAGGAAGACAACCCCCAGCTCTGGGCTGTGCTCAGGAGAGCAGCCCAGGCTCCGTGGGAATAAAGCACTCGTAGCTCCAGAGAGCTTCTGAGCTTCAAGTCAAGGGTTTCGTGCAGTGCTGCCACTTGACTCAGCATCACGTTGGCTCTCGGCCGAGACACCAAGAGCTGCTGGTGGAGAACAACTCGTGGCACGAGGGTACAGGTCTGCAAATCCAACTCAACCTGGATCCACAGAGCAAACCCACTCATGAATTCCTCATCCCACACCTTCCTGGTCTTGAGCACACAGCCTTGAGCTCAGGGATGGAGCATCTCCAGACCTCCGTGTCTGCTCAGCCCCTCCGCTGGGATCTCATGTGCAGTCCCACCTGGGCACCTCCTTCCACCAAGTATCAGGAGATGTGGCCACGTGAAACCTCATTCCAGTATCCTCATCTCCAGGGGGGCCAGGGACAGCAGGTCCCCCCATGGTGGGACAGAAGGGAGGGTCCACCCCTTCAGGCCACAGCCTGAAGCCCACCCGACACTAAAAGATCTTCCAAATCAAACCGATCTGAAGAAAAATTTCATTTGTGAATAAATGGAACAAAACCAGAAGTTTGAGAGGCGTCCAAACCCCTCGTTGGTGCTCTCCAGAGAACTCTGCTCCTTTACTCACACACTAAACTCTGTCCTCACAGCCCTGCTGTGCCTGCCCAGGGAGGTGGACAACCTCAGGAGACAACTCATGGTGACCACCTGGTGATCACACTAGAACTTTCCTTGGCACCTCCCCGCCATGGGGAGAACCCAACTCGGCACCAGGAGAGCTGGAAGAAAATGTTCTTCCTGGTTTGCAGACCTTGGCCAACCCCTCCTGGAGACCTGGCGGCTTCACTGGAGCGATCTAAACCTGGTGAGCAAGACAGATCTCAAGCTAGCGAGCTAGAGCAACCTAAACCTGGTGAGCTAGAGTGATCTAAACCTGGTGAGCAAGTGTGATCTAAGCCTGGCGAGCAAGCAGGACTTAAACCTGGTGAGCAAGAGGGATTTAAACCTGGTGAGCAAGAGGATTTTAACCCTGGTGAGCCAGAGCGCTCTAAACCTGTGAAGCAAGCAGGACTGAAGCCAAACCAAGAACACACAACATCCACTCTGCTGCCACCAGAACCTGCCAAGGCAGGAGGGCACCGTGACCCCCCCCAGAGCAGGGGTGCAAGGGCCAGGGCTGTGCAGTGGCACCGCTGCTGCCAAGAGAAAACTCACAGTATTTTGGTCTGAGAGGGAAATACCCCCGTGATCGCTGCCGGGAGCACACAGACGTGCCACACGCTGGAGCTGCGTGGCCCCGCTCCTGCCACGGGGCTTTTTGGGGTGCCAAGTGTGCCATTGCTAGCCAGGGGGGACTATGGGGCTTGTTTCCCTCCAGTTGTGCCCCTCAGGGTCCCCAGGCCTGGCTTAGCTGGCACTCACCATCACCAGCTCCCCAGGCACCAGCTTAGGCAGAAATTATGCAAGACCTGCAGAGCCAGAGCCGAAAGGCAGGGTACCCGCTGCTGGCACCCCCCGGGCTGCCAGCACCCTGCAAACTGCCCTCAGGGGTGCCCCCTGCCACACGGGCACCCACGGGATGCATGGCTGTGCTCCTGGCACAGAAGGTGAGGGGCGACTTTGGCCACAACGGGCTCCTCTCCATGTTGGCATGGCCGGATTTTGAGAACTACAGCAGCAACGGGCAGGGATGGGCACCCCCCAACCCTCCCAAACCTGGCACCAACCCCTTCCCTGCCTGCACGCACCCCGACACCAGACAAACAACCAGAGGCTGGCAGCGGTGCCCACCTGCCCACAGTGGGCTGGCACAGCCAGGTCGCAGACACCCACCCCCCCACACCACCCACCAACCGGTGGATGCCACCCCTGCGGCTGGCACTGCCAGGGGGGTGCAGGAGAGGGGGGG
This sequence comes from Brachypteracias leptosomus, assembly GCA_013401335.1. Lineage (NCBI taxonomy): Eukaryota > Metazoa > Chordata > Aves > Coraciiformes > Brachypteraciidae > Brachypteracias > Brachypteracias leptosomus. Next base: position 90,656 of record VYZX01032810.1, on the reverse strand, counting down.
ACACCCCAATTCTGCCAGGGCCCCGCAGCCATGGTGCCGTTTCGGTGCCATTCCACCCGCAGACACCAGCGCCTGGCGAGGAGCCAAGTGCCAGCCCCGTGGGTGGCACGGAGGGTGCGGGGGGGGGGGCGGGGAACCCTTCTCCCCCTGCCCGGGGCGGGGNACGGGAGCCCCGGGGGGTCCCCGGCCCCCTCCGCTGCCCCCGCCGCGGACACGCGTGGGGCTCCGCTGCGCCAAGCGCCGCCCGCGCCCGCTGGGGGGCGCCCTGCGCCGCAGCCCCGCCGGTAATTATCGGCGGCTAATTAACGGGGGGGGGGGGAGTTCGGGCAAAGCGCGACCCCCCCATCATGAACCCCGGGC
>VYZX01032810.1:65100-89448 GCA_013401335.1 Brachypteracias leptosomus | reverse complement strand
GCCCCGCCGCGCGGGGAGGGGCGGAGGCCCCGCCCCGGGGGGGGGGGGGGGGGTGGGGGGGGGGGGGCAGGGACCCCTTCTCCCACTGCCCGGGACGGGGGAACACGCTGCATTTCCACCCGGGTCGGTGACCGGAGCACGAACCACACGTGCAGGAAGCAGGAATGGGGTGAAATGGTGTGAAAACAGGGTCTTGTGCCCCCCACCCCCTTCCACCCTGCACCCACCACCAGATGCCCACACCGCGGGGATGGGGCTGGTTTGCCCATGGAAGGGACAGACGGACGGACACGCAGCGGGGGTGACGGACAGACGGGAGGGCAGCATCAGGCGGGGACAGTAAAGCCNGCAGTGCGGGGACGCGCCCCGCATCGCGCCCACCTGCTTCTCCAGGGAGTCCTTGGCCGAGAGGGAGGGCTTGGGGGAGGGCGCCCGGTCGCAGACGCAGCCCTCGAGCAGGTAGAGCCCCGAGGGCCGGGAGCTGGAGTCGGTCTCGAAGTAGAAGAGCATGTTCTGCAGCAGGGCGAACCACTTGGTGTGCCATTTTGTGTTGTCGGAGCTCCGCTTGCTCAGGTAGCCCTTCCTGGCGCCGTCCTTCTTCGCCAGCAGCCCCAGGTAGGTNACCGAGCCGAGCGGAGCCGAACCGGGCCGAGCGGAACCGAACCGGGCTACGAGGGGCCGAGCCGAGCTTTATCGAGCCGCTCCGCTCCGCGGCGGGGCCGGCCCTGCTCTGCCGCCCGCTGCGGGGGCGGCCGCGCCGCGATCCCCGAGGCCGCCCCCGCCCCGGCATCCCTGCATCCCGGCATCCCTGCATCCCGGCATCCCGGGGCTGGGCGAGCAGCGGGACCCCCGGGCGCACCGGACCCCCACACGGACCCCTGCACACAGCGGGAGCCCCGGGCCAAGAGAGACCCCCGGACACAGGGGGACCCCTGGAACAGATGGGACCCCCCGACACATGAGACCCCCAGGGCACAGGATCCCCGGGGCCAGCAGAAGCCCTGCCCGGGCCAATAGGGATGATGCAGACAGATGGGACCCCAGAAAGGACAGCATCGCTGGGCACAGTGGGACCCCCAAGCTGACACAGACCCCTGCCCACAGTGTGAGCCCTAAGCCAAGAGGCACCCCTGAGCACATGGGACCCTGGGCCAAGAGGGACCCTAGGACTCATGGGACCCCCCAGACACAGCAGGAGACCCGAGCCAAGAGGGATGATGGGGACAGATGGGACCCCAGGGCAGACAGGACCCCTGGGTGCAGCTGGAGCCCCACCCATGAAGGACACCCAGCCCTGGGTGAAGTGGAGCCCCAGGCCAAAAGGGACCCTCAGGCCTGGAAGAACTTTGGGATAAATGGCATCCCCCAAGCAGAGCAGGACCCTGCATGGACAGGGACCCCCGGGCCAAGCAGGGACCCCCAGTCTGAGATCAACCCAGGGCTGGGTTGCACCCCAGGCTGGGCAGGACTCCCAGGAGCACCCAGCCCCACCTGCAGCCAGTGAGGGCATCAGGAAACCCACGTTAATTAGCTGTGTTTCCACCCAAAACTGCTGGCAGAGCTCAGTGAGGTCACGGGTTGCCATGGCAACAGGAGGGAACGGGACAGAATTGGGAAGGGTGCTGGCACTGCCAGGATGGAGCCTGGGTGCTCACTGGGGCTGGGACACTCACCCATCGCCATCCCGAGGGATGTGGTGCCCGCTGGGGTGCTGGAGAGGGACAAGGGGAACCGGGGCCACGCTGCTCTTGGCACCCGGATTGCAAGCTCCAGGACTCTCCCCCCACCACAGATCACTCTCCACCTCTGCCCAAGCTCTCCCCTTCTCCATGTTTCCAGCCTGACCAGTGAGGTCCCACATCCCATCTCACCCCCACAGCCTCTGCTTGGGATGAAAGACGGGTCAAAGTGGGCAGCAGAAGGTGGTCCCTGCAACCAGCTGGTCCCTGATGCAGAATAACCCCTGGAGAAGAAGCTGAGACCCTCTCCATGCCCTCATTGCTGCATGGATCAGCTGGAGCTGGGACCATGCTGGGTTTCCGTGTAATAACTGGGAAGCCAACACCACCAATCATTCCCAAAAAAGCCACCCCATGGCCCAGGAGCTGCTGAGCCCTCTGGCCGTGGGGCCACACCTGGGGACATTGTGTACGTGGGGATGTGGTGCACACACTGCCCTGGGGACAAGTGACATTTGACTGTGGTGGAGCTGGAAGCAAATGAGGCAGCTGGACTTTGTTCCCCAGATAGTGTTGGTCTAGCCTGGACTCCCCTTAGGAGATATGGAGGGTAATGGAAAAAAGTAACGGGCAGCTCACAGGGCAAGAGCAAACACGGAAACTCTGATTTCTGAAACAAAGGGAGGTTTATTTTTTGCATGTGACATTTGCTTCCATCGATTCTGAGGTGCTTACATGACCCTTCTGCTCTGGGCAAGAGGAGGTGAAGCCTCCATCACCTCTCCGAGATGCACAAACGAGCCAGAAGGTCTCCCCTGAGCCTCCTTTGCTCCAGGCTCAGCCCCCCCGGCTCCCTCAGCTGCTCCTCACCACACTCCTGCTCTAGACCCTTCCCCACCTTCGTTGCCCTTCTCTGGACACGCTCCAGCCCCTCAAGGTCCTTCTTGGAGTGAGGGGCCCAAAACTGACCCCAGGATTTAAGGTTGGACCTCCTCAGTGCCCAGTCCAGGGGGACCATCCCTGCCCTGGTCCTGCTTGGCCACCTGGGCACACTCTGGCTCATCTTCAGCCAGCTCTCAAACAACCCCCCAGGTCCTTTCCTGGGGCACTTTTCATCCGCTCTTCCCCCAGCCTGGAGCATTCAGGGGGTTGTTGTGACCCAAGAGCAGGACCTGGCCCTTGGCCTTGTTGAATCTCATCCCATTGACCTCATCCAGCCTGGCCAGACCCCTCTGTAGAGCCTCCAACCCTCCAGCAGATCAACTCCCACCCAACTCGGTGTCATCTCCAAACTCCCTGAGGATTCCTCAATCTCACCCAGACCATTGATGAAGATTTGAAGAAGAGCAGACCCTGATCCTGAGACTGAGCTGCGGGCTGAGGATGCTGACACTAAACATGTGCTCAAAAAAAAAAAAAAAGAAGAAAAAACCCCCCAAACCCCCCATCCTTCCCATCTCCCCACACACTGCGGGTTCTGTGGGCGCTGGCATTTACTGGCATCTCCCCCAGCTCCTGCCTGGCCTCTCCTGGGGAGCTTGGGCTCAGTGCCGCCCACGGGCAGCTGCGGCACCAGGAGCTCCAGCCTGGCAGCAGAGCCCACAGCCAGGGGGTGCTTCTGGGGAGAAGATCCCTCACTTGGAACGGGGAGAAAAATGGGTGTTTTTATCCAGTCAGGCTGGGCTGAGGCACCAACCGGGCAGGTGCCGGTGTTTGTGTCATCAGAATGTGTTGTCCCAGGGCATGGTGTCATGCCAGGCTGCTGACAGCCTGGATCTTCGTTCCATGCCCCCCCAGAACTCCTCTTCCCCGTGCAGGGTGTGGGCAGTGGGCTCCCAACTGCTACGGGGGATGCAAAGTGTCCTGGACCTTCCCAAAGGAACCAGCAGAAGCTGTAGTCAAAGATGCCCAGAGAGGTGGTGGATGCGCCATCCCTGGAACCATTGCAGGGGAGGTTGGCCGGGGCTCTGAGCAACCTGAGATAGTTGAACACGTCCCTGGTCCCTCACAGTGGTTGGATGAGATGGTCTTGGAAGGTCCCTTCAAACCATTCCATGATTCTATGATTCCACAACCGGCCCTGGAGATGCTCCCCATGAATGCAGGTCCCTGCTTCCCAAAATACTGACATTCCTCATGCCTCTCCATGACCCTTCCAGGAGGGAAGGACCCCAGCAAGGTGGAAGGTTTGATGGAAGGTGGGAAGGCAGCTCCATTCCCCACATCCCGGGTGAAGGAGCTGGCACCCAGCGTGGCACGATGAGGAGCTGGGCCAGGAGCCCTCCCCACGGGCTCCAGAGCCAGCAGGAGATGCTGGAATAACTTAGCACCTTGTCATCCCTGGCTCCGGGGAAGAGCCGAGCGGTTCAAGAGGTGCTGGAATAATTTTGCAGAGCATCATGAGAGCCCTGAACTTCCAGTTTAAAAATGGCAGCAAATACAGGGCTGGGTCACCAGCACCGAGAGCTCTGTCCCAAGTGACAGGTCACCCAGATGAGCTCCAGCACCTCCAGAAGGACCTTGAGGGGCTGGAGCGTGTCCAGAGAAGGGCAACGGAGCTGGGGAAGGGTCTAGAGCAGGAGTGTGGTGAGGAGCAGCTGAGGGAGCTGGGGGGGTTGAGGCTGGAGCAAAGGAGGCTCAGGAGAGACCTTCTGGCTCTGCACAACTCCCTGACAGGAGGTTGGAGCCAGGTGGGGGTGGGCTCTTCTCCCAAGGAACAAGGGACAGGGCAAGAGGAACCAGCCTCAAGGTGGTGGCAGGTACCAGGGAGAAGCTCCAGCAGCTGCTGAGCTGGGTCACCCCGAGGAGAAGGTGCTGGATCACCTTGGACAATCCGTGCCGGGGCTGGACACTCTGTGCCCGGGCTCCTGATCCCCTGGGATTAGCCCCAGGAGGCAAGGCCAGAGCTGCTGCCCGGGGAGCTCTGCCTGATGTCATCACACGCTCCAGCCCTTCTCTAATTAAGAATTTAATAACTGCTCTGGAAGCAATTAATGACTTATTGTGATGGAGAAAGTGGTTCTCCCTGTCTCTCCACCAGCAGATGAGGGAGCTCTCCTCTGGCTGCTGGAAGCGATGGTTTGGGGGATGCAGGAGCTGCAGGACATGATTTGAGTGGGTGACACAAGCCCTGAGCCCAGACACCATCACGAATGAGCCAGAGGAGCGTTGGTGGTGGGCAGCACACGGGGGTCACTCACTAAACCAGCTCCTTCCCACCCACCACCCCACAATTCCCCCCTGATCAGCTCGGCATTAGCCGCTTACCCAGGCGGGGGGGATTATCCTCCCCAAGGGCACATCAGGGATCCCACATCAATGTGGGGCCTCCCATGGCTCGAGGGCTCCACGGACAGGAGCAAGAGCCCAACAGAGCCCGTGTCTCCCCTGAGCCTCCTTTTCTCCAGGCTCAACACCCCCAGTGCCCAGGGGAGATGCTCTTGCCCAGGGCTGCCCTGCCACAGCCATCCCCGCCTCTGGAGGCATCAGCGCCACGCTGCATCCATCCTCCTCCCCTGGATCGGGGCCCAGTGATGCCACCCTGGCACCCACAGTGTCCCTGCACCACTGCCAGCTCACAGGGGGTGCCAGGATTCGCTGCCGTGCTGGGAAGAGGGGTTGGGGATTGGAGTGTTTTCTATTTTTTTGCATTTACAGGAAAAAATTTCATTTCGATGTTTTTTTATTCCCCCTGAGGTTCTTGTAGCTCATGTGCCTCAACCTGGTTTGTTGAGATGGTTCTAACGTTTCACAGTAAAATTCTCGTGACTCAAAATTTGGAGCTCACCCTCATCAGGAAAATTACAATTTCTAAATGCTTCTCTCAAGTGATCTTTCCTCATTTGGAGCCTGGGGACTGGCAGCAAACCACAAGGCACAGAAGCTTCTTCCCAAAGCAAGCTGCAAATTTGGCAGAATTCCTTCTCCATCCCCATGGGGGGCTGAGGACCTTCAATAACTGCCTGAACTCCCCCAAATGGGCTCTTCTCCCAAGGAACAAGGGACAGGACGAGAGGAACCGGCCTCAAGTTGCCCCAGGGGAGGTTGAGGTTGCAGCTGAGGAACAATCTCTTGGTGGTCAGGGCTGTGAAGGGCTGACCCCAAACCCTGCCCAGACCCATCGGGGTGAAAGCACCAAAGTTTGGCAGCCTCTGCTCATCTCCCCGGGCCAGGGCTTTGCTGTCCCAGACCCCGCCAGGCCCAGCGGAGGGATGGGGCTATTTTTAATCAGACTAAAGCATCTGCTGCTGACAGAGCAGGATTCGGGCAGCCCGGGCAGCTCTGCCAGGCAGCAGTGCCCGCAGGGCACGGGCAGGACAACACCAGTGGTGGCAGCACCCGAGCTCACCTGGCTCCTCAAGAGGTTCTAAGACCCTTTAAAGCCAGATGTGAGTGTCCCACCAGGGCTGGTCCCCTTCCAGCCCTGCGCTGGGCACACTGTGGGGCTGGCACGGCCATGGGGGCAGACACTGGGCTCTGTAGGATGCTCTCGTGTTGGTCAGAGAAACAGACAGCACAAAACTTTTGCTAATTCAGGGAGATTCTTCTGGATGAGGGGAATTAATCAGCTGTGGTTGACTCTCTGTGGGGCTGGGGCAGGTCGGGGATTAGGGAGCTGGGTGGGAACGCTGTGATCACAGGAATCCAGCTGCCCCAAGGCTCTCCCACCATGGGTCCAGCACTCCAGGGTGGTTCAGGCATCACTGGAGGCAGAGAATCAATTACAGCCTGGTTCTGTTGTCCTAATGAACCCAGAATTCACCAGGAAACACTTGGGAGCCAGTTTGTTCCATCCGTGTGCCTCCTGTCCTTGCCAGCTCCCACCCAACACCTTCCCCCTGAGCAGCTCAACCTGCAGCTGAGAAAGTCAAAACCTCCACCACGGGTCCTTGAAACCAGACTTGAGCCTCTTCTCTAAACCATCTCCTAGTTTTCAATGTCATAGAATCATCAAATCCACCCTGGACTGGGCACTGGGGAGACCCAACCCCGAATCCTGGGGTCAGTTTTGGGTTCCTCATCCCCAGAAGGACCTTAAGGGACTGGAATGTGTCCAGAGAAGGGCAACGAAGCCACTTCTGAACATCACAAAGAGTTAACTCTTATATATTCTCTGGAAAAATGATTTTAGTGACATAATTCCCACTGTCTTGGGCCCCCTCCAACATGACCTGTAGCCCCAGAGCATCACATCTGGGCGCTTGGAGACACATGGAGCAGTTTTCCTACATTGCTGCTGTATCCAGAGCTCACTAAAAATAATGATTGCTTTTTTTTGCAGCGGGTGAAAGCCGATGATAAAAATCCCCATGAATAGTTGATCAGGCTGCCTGCCTGGCCATGGATTTTCTGTCGCCAGGAGAACGTTTCCAGCAGCCACCGGTGCCTGGATACCAGGACCTGGGGGGGACCCGAATCAATCGCTTCTGAAAGAGGGAATTTGCTACTAAATCCTCCTGCTCCCGCTGGCATCGAGCACGTGGCAGCTCTGGCAGCAACTGGGACGATGGATTTTCCCCAGGACACAGAGCGAGGGGGTTGGGGACCTCCCCATGGGCTCCTGGGCACCGGCACCTCCCCGGCTGGAGGAGATGAGATGGGGCAAGACAAACAGCAACAAGATTTTCTTGCTGGCAAGGGCTGTGAAGGGCTGGGCAGGGCAGTGGTGGAGTCCCCATCCCTGGAGGGGTTTCCAAGGCGTGGAGATGTGGTGCTGAGGGCCAGGGGTTAGTGGTGCCCTGGCAGGGATGGGGAATGGTCGGACTCGATGATCTTAAAGGTCTCTTCTGACCAAACCACTTCCATGATTCCATGATTCCGTGATTCTCTGCTTTCCACGAACAGCCCAAAGGCCAGATCCTCCTTTTCCACACCAGCTCTCCTGGCAGAGCTTCCCAGCTCCTTCACACTCCTCTAAACCCAAGCACATGTCCAATCCAGCCCAGCCCTTGTGCAACATGGTCACCCCATCATGGTTACATCACCAGGGATCTCCAGCAGCAATAGAGTGCCCAGAATCGTGTCTGGGCCCCTTTGGAATCTCTCCAGAGAAGGAAACTCCACAACCTCCCTTCTCCATCCCTCCTGCTCCCTCTCCATTCCTCCCTCACTCTCCATCCATCCCTCTCCATCCCTTCTTCACCCTCCCTCCCTCCCTCTCCATCCCTTCTGCTCCATCTCTTCCTCTCCCTCAGGCTGAACCCCTGAGGAACAACCTCTGTGCCACCAGGAATGCTCCTGGCAGGGAAAAAAAATGCCCCTGAGCTGCTCCATTTGAGGTGCAAGGGGAGGAAAAATAAATCTCAGCTCCCTTCAGCAGCAGGTTTTGGAGCCCAGCAGCACACGAGGCCACGGGTGTTAAAATTCTGTGTTGGAGAAAGGTTTTGTGTGCATATGGCAGCTCTGCAGAGATCATTCGTTAGCGTGCCAATTAATTCTGAAAAGCCAAACATCAAACAGCCATAAAACTCCACATTTTGTGCAGTTCAGGTGCTCAGAGCAGCCAGACCAGCCAGGGGTGAGGAGCATCATCGGCGTGTGGGCACCCGGGACCCCCCCCCGGGCTGGGCACCACACGGACAGAGCAGATTTCTGCTGTTTTAAAGCTAATTTTATTATTATTACAGCAGAGATTTTTTTTTTTTTCCCAAGCTGGTCTGTTCATAATGCTGCAAAAACAGAAAAAAACAGGAATTCCTGCGCGGGGGAACAGCAGGAAAATCGCAGGGTAAAGGCACAAGGATCTGCCTGGCAGTGAAATCAGTGAGCTGCAAATGTCAGAGCTGCTGGGTTTGGAGCCTGGGATGTCACACGTTGGGTTCTGTGTCTCCGTTCCAACTGACATCAGCAAATGGCAAAAAAACGCCTCTGAAATGCAGCAATTGGCAGCGTTGGCCACACAAATAAATAAGCTTGTCATCATTGGTGGTTTTTTTTCTGTTTTCTAACTTAAAAATCCCCTGATGCCAAATGCTGCCCAGTGGAGGCATCTCGAGTGTCCACGTGATGGGGAGGAACAGACCCGGGGGAGGTGTAAATGTGACCTCTGTGTCTGTTGGATAATTAAATATATTTTAGAAAAAAAGGGGGATTGAAAAAAATATCCAAACTGGGTGAGCAAAGAAAATATCTAACTGGGAAAGGGGGTCTGGGACGTGGGCCCAGGAGATGGATGGGGTGAAAGGACCCTAAAATGGGCTGGATTTGGCCACGTGAGATGGGGCAGATCCCAGATCCAGCAGGAAGATCTGTCCCATCCCAAGGATGCTGCTCTTCCTTGGAAGCACCAGGAATATGGCCATGGGGCTGCCCAGCATCCCTGTGGGACAGGATGGGCCACCCCGACTCCTGCCCCCATCTCTGCTCCTTCTGCAGCTTTATAATACAAGTGGTGAATGTAAAACAACAAAAAGAATAAAAAAATCATGATCTAATTAGCAGCCCTCAGCTACAGCATTGAATTAGCAAAAAAAAAAAAAGTGAAAGTGGGTTTAATTAAAACTGTTGCTGGAAGAGAATTTTGATTAACTGATGTAATGCATTAAAATTGCAAATCCCAGAAGCTTAAGTGACAGATAAAATAGCACAAATGGTTTACAAATTAATTTACTTTTTTTTTCCAAAACAAGCATGCTGCATATTATTAAAAATTAATTAGTCAGGGAGGGAGGATCTGGTACAGGGTTCCCGCAGCCCTTGTGCTGCTGCTGCTGCTGCACATCTGGCTTGGTCAACACAGCTGGAAGTGTGAAAATTTAAAGAGAAAAAGCACAAATCTGAGTAATTCACTGAGGGGGGTTGGACGGGATGAGCTTTAAAGGTCCCTTCCAACCCAAACCAGTCAGTGGTTCCATCCTATGGTTCTATGGTGATGGGTAATTTGGGGTCACAGCCTCCCCCTGACCCGCTGCATCCCTGGGATGGCAGCAGCATTGTGGGGACCCCCAGGGAGGGACCCCCAGGAGCTGTGTCCCCCTCCATGGGCTGGGATGTGGGGCAGGAGTGACCTGCTGGGGCTGGAATGGTGTCAAGAGCAGCAGCACTGGCTGAAATGTTTATGGACACCAGGCTGTGTTTTTATTTTTTGTAGTTCCCCTGGTTTGACACATTTTGATGATGGTGCCATTCCTGGTTGCCGTGGAAACTGGTGTTCACCTCCCAGCTGCTCCTGAATCCTCTCCTCTGGAGTGCCAGTGGTGAGACCACAGCACCCAGACCACTGTCCATCACCTGGACCACAGCCCATCATCTGGACCAGAGACCATCACCTGGACCAGACACCATCATCTGGACCACAGCCCATCATCTGGACCAGAGATCATCACCTGGACCAGACACCATCACCTGGACCGCAGCCCATCACTCAGACCACGGATCATCACCTGGACCACAGCCTACCACCAAGAGCATGACCCATCACCTGGACCACAGCCCATCACCCCGACCATGGCCCATCTCCCCGACATCCCCAGCAGGGTCCATTGGGCACAGAGACCCCCAGCCCAGTTTGGGCTGCATTAACCCCTCCAGAGCAGCCGTAGAGGCTGAGCTGGCTGCTGGCCCCAGCTGGCATGGCAGAAAACACACGAGGAATGTGGATGAGATGGGATCTGACAGCCCATCTTCGGGGGAGCATCTCCATAATCTGCAGAAATGAGACCAGCCAGCTGGAACTGCCACTCGGCCACCACCGAACCGGGGCATGTCTCATACTGGGCGAGTCCTCCCCAGGTCACCCCACAAACATCTCCGGGTCTGATGGCTCCAGGGACCTTGTCCCTGGCTGCCCTCCCTGTGTCCAGGGGAAAAAAGCTGGGAGCATTCCCTGATCCAAGGTCTTGGGGTGGTGGTGGGACCATGTAGGGCTGTGCTCGGGCTCTGGTGTGTCTGTTCCACCTGTAAAACCAGGTTGGTCATGCACAAACCAGTCTCCTGGGGCTGTTTCTCCCCATCACTCTGCGGAGGTGAGAGCTTGGAGGGTTCCAGGCAAGGCTGGAGGCAGGAGTTGCTCTGCTGGAGGGTCAGAAGCTCTACCGAGGGGTCTGGCCAGGCTGGATGGAGCCTCTGCTCCCGGAGCCTTCCCGGGGAGCGATCGTTTCACGGCCAGTTTTGCTCATGAATAAACACCACCACTAACAGCAGCTTTACGCTGGCCCCAGGGAAATGTTCCTGCAATTTCTTGCTAGAAACCTTCTAAATGCATCACTTCCCTCATCCCCCGTGGAGATGTTTCCACAAACAGGAGCTGCTGCTGCCTCTGAGTACAACCTGATGGATTTTATAGAAATCCCACCTCACTCACCTCTTCCAGGGGAGGGAAGGAGCTCAGCTCCTTGTACAGAGACATCAGCAATGCTGAAGCCCTCGAAATTCCTCTGCCTCCCAGCTCAGAGGAGCAGCAACGGCAGGAAAAAGCTGGAGAGGCAATTGGCATCATGTCTGGGCTGTCACCAGTGGGAAATAAACCCCAGCTGCTGGGATGGTGCTCCTGGATGGCCACATCCACCAGGAAATATGGGTCAGTGCCCCAGGCCATGAGAACCCACCCCTTGGCACCCCACCATCCCAGCTGACCCCATCATGGACGTGACGGCCCCAGGGATGGGCAGCCTGGCACGTGTGGCACACACCACAGGCATCCCGGCGTGGGGCAGCGGGGCTGGATGGTCCCTGCCCCTGGGTGGGATGTGCTTGGTGCCACCGTGCTTGGAAATCCCCCTGCCCAGAGCCCAGCCCCTGCAGAACCCCCTTTCCTCATGGGTCTGTCCTTGGGGGGACAGGGGGGGCTGAGGTCCTGAGTGCAGGACCCTGCACTGGTCTGTGCTGAAGCCCATGAGATGCTCTCTCCACTCTCCCAGCCTCGTGTTCCTCACGTTCCCGTTGGCTGGGGGGGTGTGGAGGAAGCAGCCTGGGTTTGGAAACCCCCAGAGTGTCAGGCTGGCTCCCCAGCGTGCTTTGGCAAACCCCACGGGCAGGTGCAGGTGCCACATCAATATGTCAGGGCTGGGATGACGAGTTCATAATATTTTCTGCTTGCATTCCACTGTCTCCCCGCATTAGCGAAGAGGCTGCTCCCCAGCGCAGCTCCCCCGAGCCAGGGGTTGCAGATTTAATAACCAAAACCATCGCTGGGAATCATCCGTTGGTGATTCAGCCTGGAAATACCTCATTAGCACTTAAGCATGTGCAGAATGCCACTTATGAAATCCTCGGAATTATGACTAATTAAGTGCAGGACGAAAAATATCCTGGATTGGAACCATAACCATCATCATGGAGGGTGAAATCCAGGAGGACCACGGCTCTCCTGGACACCTGGGGCTGGATCCATGAGGCTTTAATTGATCATAGGATCATTTAGGTTGGAAAAGACCTCCAGGATCAAGTCCAACCTTTGTCCAACATCTCCCCGACCCCCAGACCACATGGAGAGCAGTAACGTGTTCCTCAGAAAGCTTCTTCCATCCTCAGTCATTGGAGGATGAACCTCTAATTAACAGATTTTAAATATCAGCAACATGCTAATTAATTTCTGTATTAATCACGAGAACATTGAAGGCCAGCAGGTTGAAAGCCCCTTTGAAATGGGACCATTTTGCTTTGCAGGCTCTGGTCTAAAGGGGTTGGGGGCAACACCCAGTGCCCGGCTCCTCCAGCTCGGTCCATGGGCACTGAGACACTGGGAGGGTGACATGGGGACATGGTGGGATGTCCAGGGTGGTCCCAAGGAGCCCTCAGGAATCAGAGGGGCTGAACCGCTGCCTCCCGCACCAAGAACGGGTCTAAAAATACCCTTTTAATACACTCCTGCATCCTGTCAAGGCTGGAAATAGCTGTTTGGGGCTGGGATTTCAGAATCTGTGGAGCTCAAATCATTTCTGACAACTTGGGAGCCAAAAATAAATGGGAATGAGGAGAGGGGAGGAGCCCAACCCCACCGGAGCCCTCGAGGAGAAGCACCCGTGGGCTGAGCGCAGCAGCCGGTGCCCCCCGGGGGTCTCTGGGGATGAGGGGGGAAAGTGGGGGTGCCCTGGGGGTCCCCTCAGGAGGGGTGGCACCATGGCTGTCTCATCACCAGCCCAACCTGTGCCCGGTGCCTTGGCATCGCCCTGTGTCGTCGCTGGCACAGCCAGAGCCCACCCGGTGTGGTCCTGAGGTGGGCAGAGGTGCTGAGGGGGCTTCGGAGCAGAAATTGGGTCCAAACGAGATGGGAGCCAAGGAAAGAGCATCTCTCTGAAACATTAAAACCATGGGGTTGTGACGGGTTCTCATCATTCTGGTTCATTGTGAAGAAGTTCTTTTAACCTCTAAATTATTAGAATCACAGAATGGGTTGGGTGGGAAGGGGCCTTTCAAGGTCATCTCATCCAACCCCCTGCCCTGAGCAGGTTCTTACCACCCTCAGCATCCAACATTTCTGATGTTTTCTTTTAAATGCTGATCAAACAGAGCTGGGGATTTTCAGCAGCGGTTTTGGCGAGTGGTGGCACAGATGCTGGTGGAGCCAGAGCCAAGCAAAGTGCCAGGGATTGGGGAAAACATCTTTTTTCCATCACCTCCCACCAGGCAGATCCAGGAGGAGAGGGCTTGGAGCTTCCCCTGGTGATGCCAGAGAGGGGCCGAGCAAAGTGGGGCTGGATGCTGGAAATCTGGGGAAAAAAAGGCATAATTGGCACATGACCTTGAGCAGGGTTGTTGTTTTTCACAGGCTGGCACCACTCAGCCCCTCCCTGGCAGCACCAGGGCAGCCTTGTTGTCTCTTGGCTTTCCAGAAGAAAGAAGATGGAATAAAAGGTCAGAGTTCAATGAACAAGGCACAGAAGCTGCTCCGAGAACCCTTTTCCAGGCATCTCTTCCAATTACCCATCCCAGAGTTTCGAGGGACGTATCCCACAAGAGCAGAACAATGTGGATGGGAAAATGAAACTTAATCATGAATAATTTGCTCTCTGGGGGAAAAAGATGCCAAGTGGAAGGATGGTGCAGCTGCAGGTGTAGGGATTGTGATGTTCTCCCCCCTGTGATCACACAGCTCCCAGGATGGGCTCCTGAGCCCACCAGGACCACAACCCCCTGCCCCGGGTCAGGATCTCCAGATGGTGAACCAAATGTCCATGCCCAGCCCGGTGAGGAGCTGCCCGTGTGCCATGTGGGGCAGGCAGGGCTGGTGCCAGCCTGTTTGGATTCCACAGCGATTTTCCCGGCGGGTGACCAGCACACACGGTGCTGGCAGAGGCTGGGCACAGGCTCTGGGATCTCGCCCCAGGAAGGGCATGCCCAGGCTGGCTGTGCCCAGGGCTGCCCCGGTGCCAGGGCACATCAGGGGTGCCACACTGGGTGCCAGGGGCTGGTGGCTCTGAGTGTGCCAGCCCTGGGTGCAGGGCTGTGGATGCAGCACCGGCAGGTTTGGCTCCTTGGCTCAAACCAGAGTCCATCTTCATGCCAGGGCGATGCCAGGGCTGGTGCCCTGTGCCGGGGCAGTGCTGCTGGCAGCCCCCATCGCTCCTGCAGCCCAGGCTGTGCCAGGAGCTGTGCCAGGAGCTGTGCCAGGAGCCGAGAGGTGCTGGACACACACAGTCCATATTGCAGGTGACATCCAGTGGCTGTAGGGAGCAAATGCAGCCCCACCACCATCGTGGGCATCCCTCGCCCTGGTACCCATACCCCAGCATGTGTCCGCCAGCCCCTGGCACCTCACTGGGCTCTGCAGCCGGGTGATGCTGGGCCCATCTCTGCCCGAAGGATGGGGCAGGACAGGGATCTGGCACCACCAGGCAGGGCAGTGATGCTGCTGCTGGGGTAGCACAGGGACAAGGTACCTGCTGGGCACAGCTCTGGAGGGACACTCTGGGTGCCCAGCTGTGCCCTGCTTTGATCCTGGTGCTTGCACAGGAGACTGGGACCCGCCCCGGGCACCGGTGGGAGCCTCTGATCCAGGGATGTCTGTGCCATGTCAGGACCAGTGAACACCAGCTGCAAGCCAGCCCTAAACTGGAGCCCTGGGAAGGTTCATCTGGTGCCCGTCCTGGCACGTCACCATGAGGTACCTGCTGGGCACGGGGCTGCTGCTGTCGTCTGGACATGCCAGGGCCTCCTTTGGGTCTGGCTGCTCCGGAGATGGGGACTGGGAGGCACTGGGAGGTATTTGCAATTTCCTCCCACCCCAGGGGGATTCTCTCCCTTCTCTCAGCTTTAATATCAGAAATATGTGGGGGGAGCCCCGTGAGCACAAATAAATCCATGGGGGGAGGGCACCAGCGATGGGAGTCACCTTGAGATGAGGGCTTCACGAGGAGCCCTGCCCCAGATCCCTGTGGGACCCAGCCTCAGCCCCACAGGACCCACACCTCGACCCCACGGGACCCACACCTTAGTACAGCAGAGATGGGATCTGGTGGGACATCCCAACCCCACAGAGCTGGGATCCAATGGGACACCCCAACCCCACAGAGCTGGGACCCCATGGGACACCCCATCCCCACAAACAGACCAGCCCTTTGCCGGTCCTCTGGCCATGTCCAGCCTGGCACAGCGGGTACAGCAGGTCCCTTGGTGCCACCTCCCTCCCTTTCCTGCCACCCCCGAGCAGCTCCTGCAGAGCCCCCCAGGTCGGAGCCCTGTTTACTCTGAGCCGAATGTTCACATCCCTGGGAGCTGCTCAGCTACATAATCATCAAAAGCAACAGGGGCCGGGGCTGCTCGGGCTTTTTGTGCTTGCCCACACGGATGAGAGCCCTGGCTCCGGGCACAGCCTGGCCCGCGGGCAGCGTCTGGCACAGCCCGACCCGTGTTCCCACCGTGGCACCGGGACCGTGGCACCGGGTCAGGGCTCGGCAGAACAGGGTCAGGTGGAGCCAGAGGGGCTGTGGGACTGGAGCTGCTTGAGGATGGAGCCTCCTGCTAGCCCTCAAACATGAAGTTTTCTCTTCTGAAATCACTCAAGAGCAGCCACAGCCAGGAGGAAGAATCAGAATCGTTCTGGTTGGAAGAGACCTTGAAGATCATGGAGTTCCCCCATTCCCCATCCCTGCCAGGGCACCACTAACCCCTGGCCCTCAGCACCACATCTCCAGGGCTTGGAAACCCCTCCAGGGATGGGGACTCCACCACTGCCCCGTCCCACAGCCCCTCACAACCCTGACCACCAACAAATTGTTCCTCAGCTCCGACCTCAACCGCCCCTGGGGCAATTTGAGGCCGTTTCCTCTTGTCCTCATCTTCTCCCCAGCACCCCCAGTGCCTCTGGCCTTGTTGTGATGCGATGCAGGGAAACATCTGCCTCCTCTCCCTCCTCCTCTGCTCACAGATGTTTTAAATGAGACGGTTTGTACCTTCCAGACGCTGGACGTGGCCTCATCCCACAGCCCCAACCCTGCAGGGCTCGGGGCCAGGGAGGCCACGGGGAGCTGCTCACTCCCGGCTGGCAGGAGGGGTCTCCTTGGGCACGTCACCTGCTCCTGGTGGGATTTTGTTGACTCCAGTCAGTGGAAACATCCCCAGATGCGTTCTCCATCTGGAGGGAGGCTGGGATGCTGGGGCAGTGGGGTCCTGAGATGCCCACGATGAACACCAGGATCTCACAGCAAGTGGGAGATGCAAAAGGGCTTAATGTGACCCCAGGGATGGCCACTGAGGTAATGGGGAGACCAGGAAGCCCCCCCAGCTCATGAATTGATGATTGCAGAGACTATGAAGCCCCCCCAGCTCACTGTTCTCTGGCAGAGCTAGGCAGGAGGGTTTAGTTTGGAAAAAAAGGCTTTTTCCACCCCAAAGGTCACCCTGTGCCTGGCCTGGGAAAGGGAGACAAAGCCCCCGGGAAGCGGTGGGGGAGAGGAAGGGAGGGGTGGAGGGGTTAGGAGGACAGTGACCTGAAGGCAGGACACAGGGTGTGGGTTTAGCAACTCCACCCTTCCCTGCAGACCTTCCTCATCGCTGCCTTCAAGCCCCATCTACATCAGCAGTGCAGGTGGTGACTGATGGTGATGATGATGGCGATGGTGACAGTGATGGTGATGGTGGTGGTGATGGTGATGGGCTCTGGAGGAGGCTGGGGGTGTCCATTTGTTGCTGACTCTGGTCTAACCCAACACCCCCCAACGCCTGGAGGTTCTGACAAGCTCCAACACGCCCAGGACGGGGAGTGGAGATCTGGATCCCTCGGATGAGCTGGAGCTGGAAACAGGAGGGGCTGGGGTGCTCTGAGAACAGCCACGGCCCCCCAGCCATCCCCTGAGCAACGTCCACCTCCCCTGTGCACCCTGCCTGGCACAGAGTGGGCACATGCCCATGGCTGAGCCACCCCACCAGGACGGACCCAGCTCGGTGAGGAATCACCCACGGGAGGAGAAGGGGACATGGTGGCCCCGGGGGAACTGCCCTGGGACATGGATGGGGTGGCACCACGGGTGGGCAATGGGCATCCAGCGGGGATGGGGGTAACGGATTCTTTCCCAGTTGCCCGCAATGGGGTTTGGGGAGGGGGGCACCCCCAGGCCAGGTCCCCCCCGGTGTGCAGGGGACAGCAGCAGCCAGCGGTGCCTTTTCTGCAGCGTCAGACGAATCCACCCAGCCAAAAACCCCCACGATTGATAGAAGCTTAATCCGGCATCGCCCGCGCCCGGCAGAGCTGGGGGTGCCGGGCTCAGCCCCGGCGGGCGCGGGGCCCAGGGGGACGGTCCCACCCCACAGGGAGGGGACTGAGGTTATGAAATTAGTGAATGGGGAGTGTCTGGGGGGCTGGAGCAGCCGGAGCCCAGGGGCGTGGGGCACTCGCTGTGGGCAGCACAGGCAGAGGCCACTCGCACCCCGAGCTCCTGGCACCGGCACCGACCCATCGCCCAGAGCACGGAGAGAGGAGCAGCCGGTGATGTCCTGACTTTGCTTCCACCTATTCCCAGCTGAGCTCGCTTTTGGCATTTTATATCCCCACGTTCTAGGGGGGGAGGCGTCTCCTGAGGCCGCTCTCATCTCCTTATCACTTTTCCAGCCCAGCTTCTTCTCTGTAACTGTTGGACGGAGAACTGATAAGGGTATGCGAGGGGCACGAGCGACCATCCCACCATCCTGGTTCTCTCTGGGCCGTCCTGCTTCTCCCCAGGCTGTCCCAGTTCTCCCCAGTTCTCCCCAGCTTGCTCCGCTGCAGATGTTGCCTCTAGATCAAACCAACAGCCAAGCAGACTCAAGGGTTAAAGAAACATCTTTTTTCCCTCCCCAGAGCTGGCAGGTCCTGTCTGTTGTTCGGGGGTTTTTTTCTCTTTCAGCATCTCAAGAGGTCTCCTGTGGGAAAAAGGATTTTTTTAAACAGGTCTTGAAATATTGTGTGTGTGTGAGGGGTCCTGAAGTGCTCTTATAGCACGTTCCCCTTTGCTTGTGTGCCACGGAATGAGCCCCAAAACTCTTCGGAATCGGTGTCAGGAGTAATTACAAAAGTAAGAATTAAGTGTTGCATAAGGGGGGAGGGGTTCCAGCACTTTATGTGCACCTGGAATTGTTGATGTCCAAAGCAATTTATTGTGGATATTTGCAGGATTTGGAAGGTGAGCACCAGCCAGAGGGCTCGACCGGAGCTGCCGAAGGAACCATCACCAGCAGCAAATCCCCTGGAGCCAGAGCTGGGGCTGGGGAAGCCCCCGAAGCCTGAGGTAAGGGGGGGTTGGTTGGCAGCGTCCCCCGCTGAGCCCAGCCTTGGGGGGCTGCTGGGGCACAACCCCGGTCCCTGAGCCTTAGGGGGGTCCCGTGGGGGCTGCCCCCATCTCACAAACCACTGCTTGAAAGCTCCTGGGATTTCCTTCATATTTCCAGCCTCTTTTTCCCAGTTTTCCAGCTGTTCTGGGGGGTCAGAGGGGGTCTCCACAGCCTCCACCAAGAGTTTTCCAAGGGGGGTGAGGGAAGGGCTATGCCAAGCCCATGCCAGCGTCCCGGGGGGGCTGCCAGGGCTCCCCATGACCCACGGGGCTCCCGAACACGTTGCCATCCCCATGAGAACCCAGATATTGGGGAAGGGGCAACCCCAGCGCAGGCAGCCCCTGCCCAGCTCCCACCTGTGCCCCGGGGTGCCCTGGCAGTGTGGTTGGACTCAATGACCTTAAACGTCTCTTTCAACCCAAATGATTCCATGATTCCGTGATTCGGGCATCTTCTCAGAGCAGAGAGGGAAGCGCCAACATTTGGAACAAGCTCCATCATCTTTGGCTTTCAACAGCCAGAGCTGCCAGACGATAACCTGGCTGTGCAGCCCGCCCCCGACCCACAACTGGGGCCAAGAGTGGCAGGATCGGGCCCCCTCTGCAGGGCCAGTGACAGGTTTCCCAGCATCCCAGCATGATGGGGTGGGAAGGGACCTCTGGAGATGATCTGGTGCAACCCCTCTGCTCCAGCAGCTCACCCAGAGCAGGGGGCCCAGGATCTCATCCAGGAGGGTTTCTAATCTCTCCAGAGGAGAACCCAGGTGTGTTGGCGGTGCTGGCACCAAGCAGGGTGGCACCAGCAGGCACAGAGAGCTCAGGGGTCACAGGACATTCCCCACCCACCGGGGAGCAGGAGGGACAGAGCTGCTCTACAAACAACCCCTCCAGCTTCCCAGCTGGGCAGGGCTGCTCCCATCACCTGGGGAGGTGGGAGGTGGCTGTGAACCCCCCAAAAAATGGGAGAAAATGAGGTTCCTCCTTAGAATCATGGAATTATAGAATGGTTTGGGCTGGAAGGGACCTTTCAAGGTCATCCAGTCCACCGAGCAGGGACATCTGCAACTAGAGCAGGTTGCTCAACCTCATCTGGGATGGTTCCAGGGATGGGGCATCAACCATCTCCCTGAGCAACCTTAGCATCCCCCACGAGCTGGCCCAGGGGACCAAACCCAAGGTCCTCCCAACATCCCTTGTCCGGGAGCTGCCGGGCTGCAGGATGGGTCTGTTGGAACCTTCTCACGGCCCCTTCTGCATGAGGGGTTCGGCGTCGGGACGGGACCTGGGCTGATCCCTCTGCAAACAGGAGCTGCGCGCGGATTGTCGCTGTGCATTGGGCTTTCACCCGGGGCAGGGGGTGTGATGAGCCATGAAAAGTGGGATTAGCACCGGCTGGGAAACTCCTGAGGCAGCCGAATTCCCGGGGGGGTGTCGGTGTCGGGGCTGGGTGGTGGCTGAGCCAGCACCGCTCCCCTCCCGGGGCACGTAGCCCGTATATTAAATCCATAAAGAGGAAATTCCACTTCTCCAGGAAAAAAAAAGAAACAGAATCCGGATGTTTCATAAGTGTCCCGGCGGACATGAAAAAGCCGCATCAGGAAATTTCACTCAGCAGGGATATTAAAATTGCCACCGCCGTGAACCCGGCGCCTGGCACGGCACGGGGATGGAGGGGTGGGGGTGGGACAGGGGTGATGGGTTCAGACTGGGAGAGAGGAGGTTTAGGTTGGAAATTAGGAGGAAATTTTCACGCTGAGGGTGGTGAGACACCGGCACAGGGAAGCTGTGGATGCTCCATCCCTGGAGGTGTTCAAGGGCAGGTTGGATGGGGCTTGGAGCAACCTGGTCTGGTGGGAGGTGTCCAAGGAGGAGGACAACGGCTGCGCTGGCACCAGCCCCGTCACAGGGATGAGGGGCTCAGGGGGACTCTGTGGGCATGAAGTGGCAGCAGCAGAGCATGGCACACAACGGGCTGGGGTCCTGAGTCTGAGCTGTGGGGCAATGCCACCCCCAGGGAATGGTGATGGGTGCCAACGGTACTGGGTATGGAGGGTGGTCTGCAGCTGCCCAGGGCTGTGGATGCTTCTCTGCAACCAGCTCTACGCCCATGACAGAACTGTCCTGCCCTGCCAGCGGTGCTGCCAACCACAGCCCTGGCCCTGCTAATGCTGGCAATGCCAACTCCAGCCATTCCAACCCCTACCATGCCAACCCTGGCCATGCCAACTCCTACCACACCAACCCCAGCCATGCCAACCCCAACCATCCCAACCAGTGGCTCTCAGAGCTCATCCTGGCACCCAATGGTGCCAACACTTGGCCACACTGGGTGCAGACCGAGCACGGTGCCATTACCAGTCCCCGAAGCACCACTCTGAAGAGAAGGGAGGTGCCAGGGAGACTCTCTCACACCCCCCCTCCCGCTGTGCCAGGGAAGGAGCCGCCCCCGCAGGCACAGGGGAGGTAATTGTGGGTTATTCCCCGGCTCTGTCGTTAAATACGGATCAGTTCTCTTCCGACAGGCGCTGCTGCAATCAACGCAAACTCACACGGTGCCCGCCCCCGCCACGCACCCACCTCACCTGACAGGAGCCACGGGAGCCCATCACGGTGGCAGGGGGTGACATGGGCATCATGTCGTGGCAGTGGCAGAAGGTGCCTGGTCACCAAGGTCTGAGAAGGTGCTATGGGCATCATGTCACCACAGTGGCAGAAAGTGCCATGGGCATCATGTCGTGGCAGTGGCAGAATAGGCATCATGTCACTGCAGTGGCAGAGGGTGCCATGCTCATTGTGTAGCAGCATGACCAGGTGACCAAGAAGCCACCAGCAGGTGGCCAGCAGGACCAGGGCAGGGATGGTCCCCCTGGACTCGAGGGATGAGACCGAGGGGGGGTGAGGACGTGGGGGCCAAGGGGAGCAGGGGCACCTGGGTGGTTGTGCCAGCCCAGAGGAGCTGGGCCACTGGCCATAGCACTGCACCAGTGGCACGGCTCACTGGAGGGGACATGGCTCACCAGAGGGGATGTATCTCACCAGAACATGGCTCACTAGAGGAATGTGGCTCACCAGAGGGAGCAGGGCTCACCAGAGGGGATGTAGCACACCAGAAGAACATGGCTCACCAGAGGGAAGGTGGCTCACCAGAGGGAACACAGCTCACCAGAGGAACGTGGCTCACCAGAGGGAATGTAGCTCACCAGAAGAACAAGGCTCACCAGAGAGAAGATGGGTCACCAGCTCCCTAAAGACAGGAGAACATCTGCAAAGGCTTTTCCAATCCCTTTCAAAATCCATCCCCACCTGTGTCCCACACGAGTGAGAAGAGGGAAAAGGAAGGTTTTCCTGGAGTGGACCTTCCCCATGGTCTAGCGGTGACCTGGCAGTGCTGGCTTAATGGTTGGACTTGATTTTACAGGTCTCCTCCAACCGAAACAACTCTATGATGCTCTGACCATGTCCATGTGCTCCAACCCCACACCCTTGTCCACCTACGAGACCCTCTCATGTGCAAACCCCCATCACTGTGCCCTCAGCCAGGACTGGGAGAGCCTGGGTGCTGTGGGGACAGGCAAGGGGACAGTGGTGTGGGACACCAGGGCAGGAGACATGCCCTGAGCCCCCCATCCCGGTCCCTCTTTGGCCGCCGGTGGCCCTGGCACAGCCCTGGCACGGGCAGCAGCTCCCAGCAGCACGGACACCCCTGCTCCCGCAAGCAGCACATCCCAGGAGCTCTCTATGACAGCTCCAAAATTCTCCAGCACTATTTTTACCCCGCGGTTGCCATAGGAACATCAGACCCACTCGCCGTGATGCAGCCGCTTTCGGAAGTGCTGCATCACCGACGACGCGCGGGGCAGGGGAGGCTATTTTGGGCTGAGCCCCAACGTAGCTGGAGATAAACCAGCCCTGGAGACAACCCAGCCCTACAGTTAACCCAGCCTGGCCTGGGAGGATCAAAGGTCCTGCTGAGAGAGGGACTTGTGGTCAGAGAGGAGGATAGAAGGATTTAAAATCAGAGAATTGTTTGGGTTGGAAAAGATCTTTAAGATCATGGACTCCAACATTCCCCCATCCCTGCCAGGGCACCACTAACCCCTGGCCCTCAGCACCACATCTCCACACCTTGGAAACCCCTCCAGGGATGGGGACTCCACCCCTGCCCTGCCCAGCCTGGCACAGCCCTTCACAGCCCCAAACACCAACAAATTGTTCCTCAGCTCCAACCTCAACCCCGGGACACGTGGCTGTAGAAGGCGTGGGACGTGGCTGAGCTGGCAGGAATGGCTGTGGTGAGGGATGATCACCAGCTGCTCTGAAACCACCCAAAATAGAACCAGCGCCAGCGCCGCACCCCCCGGGACACAGCCCCCGGGCAGCCCTGAGGATGAGCCCAGGCTGAGCCCACCTCCCACCCGTGTCTGCACCGTGTGCTCTTCAGGGTCACAGTTCCGTCACCTCCACCTCACCCTGCCCAGGAGGAGGGGACCATGGTGGGGAAGGTTCTCTACCAGGTTCTGGGTACCAGTATCCCCTGAGCTGCTGTCCCACGCATGCCAGCAGCACCTCCAGGCCAGTGCCCAGCCCTCCACAGCCTGCCAGGGCCTGGAGCACACACAGGATGGCACTTTGGGCACCTGCAAAACCACCTTGGTGTCAGTCTTGCCCCAAACTGGCTGGGTCTGGGCACTGGACACCACCCTCAGCCCCCGAGCCTGCCCAGGGCACCGCTGCCGGGCTGAGGATCAACCTGAGGGCTCGGAGCCCTTGTGCCAGAGCCACAGCTTCTCCTCCCGCAACCATCCCTGTTGCCATGGCATCCTCAGGGATGGCACAGATGCCAGTGAGCAAGATGAGGAGGATGAAGGTGGGTGGACACGTTGGCTCTGCACAGCCAGGAAGGGGCTGGGGCAGATTCAGGGGCTCTCCTGCAGCAGGCAAGGACCATTTCCATTCCTGTTCCCCTCCTGGGAGGTCCCTTTGGCAGCAGGAGTTCCTGGAGAGCCCTTTGCCCACCAGCCTCACCAGTGGGAAGCCACCCAAGGTGCTGAAACTTGTTTGGTGTGAGGTGTCCAAGTCTGTCCCAGGTTGCCCAGAGAGGTGGTGGCTGCCCCATCCCTGGAACCATTGCAGGGGAGGTTGGCCGGGGCTCTGAGCAACCTGAGATAGTTGAACATGTCCCTGCTCAGAGCAGGGGGGTTGGACGAGATGGTCTTTAAGGTCCCTTCCCACCCAACCCATCCTGTGGTGAATGGAGTAACCCTCAGCCCAAGCAGCCACCCAGACGTTACTCAGCAAATCGTTAGGAATAATTAATAGCCCTGAAGAAACGCAACCTGTGATCATGTGGGAACAGGGCGGGGGGGGATCTCCATTAATGGCTCGTTATGAATTATTCAGCAAAAGAGGAGCAGAAGGCAAAAATCACAAATGATTTGTGTCAGAAGAGGAGGGGTTGTCACCAGCGTTGAGCCCCCTCCACACCATGGGCCCACCTGGAGTGACCCGTGCCCAGCCCTGCCATGATCGGGCAGCTGATGGGGACACGGAGCCGGCATCTCCCACCCCATGGACCATGGAAGCTGCTGACCTGGGATGGGCAGCGACCACCTCTCTGGGCAACCTGGCACAGGCTCTCACCACCCTCAGCAGCAAAAATCTCTTCCTTATATCTAATATAAATCTCTCTATGTTTAAAACCATCACCCCTTGTCTTATCACTTGACAAAAGTCCCTCTCCAGCCCTCCCATCATTGCTGGGGCCTCCTCTGGTCCCGCTCCACCAGCTCCATGTCTCTGCTGTGCTGAGGACTCCAGAGCTGCCCCAGCACTGCAGGGGGGTCTCCCCAGAGCGGAGCAGAGGGGCAGGATCCCCCCTTCGGCTGCCCACAGCAGCTCCGCTTGAACACGCAGGGGACATGCCTGGCACACACATGGCACACGCACAGGGACACACTCACTCGTGACCCGGGACACACGTGGGGGAA
>VYZX01032810.1:50086-62125 GCA_013401335.1 Brachypteracias leptosomus | reverse complement strand
GGGGCAGGGCAGGGGGGGGCTTTGGGGAAGACCCAGGTTGCCAGGAGCTCCGGAGAGAAATGGGGGGGCTCAGACGGGCCCCTCACTGGTGGGATGGCTGGAGGGGTGGGCAGCAAGCAGGCAGCAGCGGGCAGTGGGCCCTGGGCACGCCAGCCCAAGGTCTGGTTCTGCACCTTGGTGATGTTTCCATGGTGCTGGGCATCTGCTGGTCCCTGGGCACTGCTCTGAGCTGCCGGCTCTGCCATGTGCGTGGAGCCCACCCGGTCTGGGGGCTGCTCCACGGGGACATGAGCATGGGGACCGCGTGGTATGGCCATGCAGCAATGCACAGGAGCTTTACCCACCAGATTTCCCCTCACCAGACTGTGCCAGGCCATGCCAGGGAAGTGGTCACCAGCGGGCACGATGCCTGTTGATCTTCCAGAGCTGGTCCTGCTGCAGAGGCTGCCCTGAGTGGAAGCTGCTCCGACAGCCACCAGCAAGGAACCAAAGAGTGTGGCTCCAGCCCACAAAGCCGTGGGAGATGCTGACGTTGTCTCCAGTGGGCATCTGGAGATCCGTGTGACATCTGGACACCTTTGCTTTACAGCCCCAGGGACCTAGACCATCTACCCACCAGTGAGCAGGGGCTGGTGCCATGGAGGAGGTGACGGAGCTGGAGATGGGGGGGAACTCCCTCCTGAAGGCCGTGTGGCTCGGCCGGCTCCGCCTGACCCGGCTGCTGCTGGAGGGGGGGGCTTACATCAACGAGAGCAACGAGAAAGGGGAGACTGCCCTGATGGTGGCCTGCATCACCAAGCACGTGGACCAGCAGAGCATCAACAAGGCCAAGATGGTGAAGTACCTGCTGGACAACAGAGCCGACCCCAACATCCAGGACAAGTCTGGGAAGACAGCCCTCATGCACGCCTGCATCCGTGGTGCTGGTGGAGACGTGGTGTCCCTGCTGCTGGAGAACGGGGCAGACCCCAGCTTGGAGGACCACTCGGGAGCATCCGCTCTGGTCCACGCCATCAACGCCGAGGACAAGGACGTGCTGCAGCACCTCCTGGATGCCTGCAAAGCCAAAGGGAAGGAGGTGATCATCATCACCATGGACAAATCAGCCTCTGGCACCAAGACCACCAAGCAGTACTTGAACGTTCCCCCATCGCTGGAGAGGGACCCTCCTGAGGGGTGCACAGAAGCCTCCAGCACCCACCCAAAACCCCCCATCCCATCACCGTCCTCCACGGAGAAGGAGAGCAGCGTCTTCACCCCACACCCAGCACATCCTGGGGACAACCCCTCTGCCCGGGCCTCCGAGGAGCCACCATCCCCGGGCCGGAGAGCTGGGGTGGCCCGGAGAGCCCGGCTGCCCCAGCTGAAGCGGCTGCGCTCGGAGCCCTGGGGTCTGGTGGCACCCTCGGTCCGCGAGGACACACGGGTCTGCGTGGACGATGAGGTGATCATGGGCATCGGCGAGCTCTCGCTCTCCAAAAAGGCCCCACGGGGCACCAAGGACCCCTCGCTCTTCCCACCAGTCGACGAGCAGGCTCTGAGGACATCGGCGAGGAAAGGAGCCTATGAGAAGAGCCAGGCCCCCCACCAGCGCCTGCCCCGCAGGAGCACGGTCCCCGAGGAGCCCGAGAACTCCAGCTGCACCTCGGCGATGGACGCCCTGCACCGGTGGAGGCCGGGTGCTGAGCATGGAGACCCCGGCACAGCCGAGGTGGGGAAGGTGCCATCAGAGAGGAGGAAGCTCAGCGGGTCCCACCTGGCCTTGCTGGACGGCTCCCGGGAGTCCCTGGATGGCATCACCAGCACATCACCTGGCACCGTCCGGCGCCGAGCGCCCAGCCTGCTGGAGAGGAGAGGCTCCGGGACCCTACTGCTGGACCACATCTCCCACACCAGGCCGGGCTACCTGCCCCCCCTGAACATCAACCCCAACCCCCCCATCCCTGACATCGGCTCCAACAGCAAAGCCTCCTCCCCGCTCACTGCTGGCATCAAGTCTCTGGTGCCCGTTGCTCCCAGCGAGGCGAGGGCCAAGAGGAAGCTCCTCCGGAGACACTCCATGCAGGCGGAGCAGATGCGCCAGCTCTCTGATTTCGAGGAGATAGTGGCCCAGTAGCCTTTGCCACCATTTGCTTCCCAGGAAGGTCCCCAGACCGGTGCTGTCCCTGCAGAAACATGATGGTTCCACACGTCGCTGGAGGCCGCGGGGGTCAGAGCTGTGCCCAGGGGCTGCACCGGGCACAGAGCCGTAAGGAGAACCCAAGCACCTTGTGCCCCTCATCCACTGGGGAGCTTTCCCCAGGAGAGGTGGATCCCAAACCATCTGAGATCACTGCAGGTCACTTACTCTTTATTTACAACCCACTTTCCTTCCATCCCACCCGTTTGGACACAGAACCCCCTCCAGAGCCCCATGCTGGGGGCCAGGGGGCTGAGGTGTTCCTGAAGTGCCTACCAGGAAGGAAAGGAACCTGCTCTAGTTGCAGATGTCCCTGCTCCCTGCAGGGGGTTGGACTAGATGGCCTTTAAAGGTCCCTTCCCACCCAAACCATTCGATGATTCTAGGATTCTAATCCTGTGTGAGGTTGGAAGAGCAGAAATGCCCCTCACTGGCAGTCGGATGTATTGGTCCCATCGCTGTGCAGGAGAGGGAGACAATTCTCCACCTTGGAGATCTCCAGACGCCCTGGAGCTCCAGAGGCTGAGCTGGCCCCGTTCCTGCTGCAGAAGAACCCTTTGGTGTGCCCGGACCAGGGGCAGGATTGTCTCCATCTCCAAAGAGACCTTGGTTCGGGGGCATTTCCCACCACGCTGAGTGCTCCCAGCTGGTCTGTGTGGGAAGCCCCTTGGCCAAGGGTGCCAAGGTGCCAGGGGTGGCATGGGGTGAGCGTCAGGGGTTGATCCCAGCAGGGGAGAGCTGCAGGCACAGCACCATCCCTGTGACACCCATCCCTGTGGCACCCAGCTCAGCAGCCGACCCTGAACGATGTCCCAAGTGAGACCACCTCCTGTGGGTTCATTCCATGGATGCTCCCACATCCTGATGCCCTCAGCACCCGCACCCCTCGGACTCTGCCAGCCCAGCCCAGCGTGTCCGTCTGCCCGTCCATCCACCCGAGCCGGTTCCTCACCTGGGACATCATCCAACTTTCTCCAGCTGCTGGAAACCTCTCCCCCGAAGCCCCGGGCTGGTTGTAGCGACCCCGCCTGTTTTCTGGACGTGCTTTCGGGTCCTAACTGTGCCGTTTAGAGCAAAACCGGTTCTATCTTCACAGCCTTAAGCTCACCCGGGTCCTACAGACGCAACCTCCAGCTCGTTGTCCCTCCAACCTCAGCGCCCGCCTCCTTTCGGGGACCGGGGATTTCGAGCCGCATCCTCCGCATTTTCCGTCTTTTCCCAAATATCCCGGGATCTCGCGTTTGCCCCTTTTTGAAGCGACATTTGACACCTTTACCCGGCGATGGCGGGTCCCCGGTGGGAGCATCGCTGGGGGGAGTCGAGCCGCGCACGGACACGAGGGGGTTAACACCGGAGGGGTCGGAGGGGCCGGGCGATGGCGTCACGCTCAGCTCAGGGTTCCTTGATCTTATCGCTGCATTAATAAAGAGCTCGGCGGTGGCCTGAGAGCCGCGGGGTGGGGGGGTGCCCGGCCCCAAGATGGGGGAGGGTCCCGCAGCCCGGCCACGCCCGGGTCCGCCCCCAGCGGAAGCGCCGCCGGTGCCGGTGCCGGTGCCACGTCAGGCGGGGCGGGGCCCGGGCGGGGCCGGGATGCAGGGAGGGATGCGGGGAGGGATGCGGAGCAGGATGGGCCCCGGGGTGCGGATCGTGGTCCTGCTGCTGTGGGCGCTGCGGGCCGCCGGCACCGAGCTGACCTTCGAGCTGCCCGACAGTGCCCGGCAGTGCTTCCACCAGGAGCTGGAGCGCGGCACCAAGTTCACGCTGGACTACCAGGTACTCCCCTGCCCGCACCCCTGCCTCCGCCCATCGCCCTCTGCCCATCGCCCCCTGCCCATGTTCTCCCACCCATGCCTTGCCTGTGCCCCTGTCTGTGCCCCCCTGCCCGCACCTCTGCCCCTGCCTGAGCCTCTGCCCCTGCTTGTGCCCATCGCCCTCAGCCCGTACCCCCCACCCCATGCACCTGTGCCCCCCTGCCCACGCCTCTGCCACTGCTTGTGCCCATTGCCCTCTGCCTGTGTCCCCAGCCCCGTGCCCCCAGCCCTGTGCCCGTGCCTGTGCTCCTGCCCATGCCCCTGCCTTGCCTGTGCCCCTGCTCCTACCTGTGCCCCTGTCTTGCCCCCGTCATGCCCCGCAGACCCCCAGGCAGGGCTGCAACTTCACCTCTCCCACACCCCCCAGCTCCCCCCATTCCCCACCAGCAGCTGTTCCCAGCCCCTGTCCCCATGCCTGGCGGTGCCCACCTTGGAGTCAACACTGGCATGTGCCCACAGGACCCCCTGTCCCAGCCATCAGGGCTGTCCCCCTGTCCAGACACCCACCTGAGCTGTGGACATCCCACTTGAGGTGCTGGCACCCCGGCCACAGCCTCCCCCAGCCTGGGCCCCCATCCCATGGCAGGCAGCCATGGCATGGTGCCTGCTGGCCGAGGGCACGTCTGGGCACACAGATGTGGGGCCGGGCAGAGCAGCTCCCTGTGGGATGGGAGGCTCTCGCCGCATGGTTTGGCAGGACCCGGTGGCATCTCCTGGCACAGGTGATCACTGGGGGACACTACGACGTCGACTGCTCCGTGGAGGACCCCAACGGCAGGACGCTCTACAAGGAGACCAAGAAGCAGTATGACAGCTTCCCACACCACGCCGAGGTCCCGGGGGTCTACACCTTCTGCTTCAGCAACGAGTTCTCCACCTTCTCCCACAAAACCGTCTACTTCGACTTCCAGGTGGGCGACGAGCCGCCCATCCTGCCCGACATGGGCAACCGTGTCACCGCCCTCACACAGGTGGGTACCACCGGGCACTGCCATGGGGAGAAGGTCCTGCCACTGTTTGTGGCCAAACGGCCCCATGGGATGGCAGCTGGGGCTTGTCCCCCTTCCCTCCACCAAATGTGGAAGTGCCAACTGCCAGCCAACCGCCCGTGCAACGTGCCAGCCACATCCTCTTCAGTGGTGTGGGCAGAGAGGGGTGGCGAGGGACCTGCTTGGGGTCAGTTTTGGGCCTCTCACTCCAAGAAGGACCTTGAGGGGCTGGAGCGTGTCCAGAGAAGGGCAACGAAGCTGGGGAAGGGTAGGGAGCAGGAGTGTGGTGAGGAGCAGGTGAGGGAGCTGGGGGGGTTGAGCCTGGAGCAAAGGAGGCTCAGGGGAGACCTTCTGGCTCTGCACAACTCCCTACAAGGAAGTTAGAGCCAGGTGAGGATCTCTTCTCCCAAGGAAGAAGCGATAGGACAAGAGGAAACAGCCTCAAGTTGCCCCAGGGGAGGTTGAGGTTGGAGCTGAGGAACAATTTGTTGGTGGTCAGGGCTGTGAAGGGCTGTGCCAGGCTGGGCAGGGCAGTGGTGGAGTCCCCATCCCTGGAGGGGTTTCCAAGGCTGGAGATGTGGTGCTGAGGGCCAGGGGTTAGTGGTGCCCTGGCAGGAATGGGTTAACAGTTGGGCTCAATAATCTGGAAAGTCTCTCCCAACCAAAACAACTCCATGATTCTAAGTGCAGCGAGGCCTTTCCANCTGGACTACCAGGTACTCCCCTGCCCGCACCCCTGCCTCCGCCCATCGCCCTCTGCCCATCGCCCCCTGCCCATGTTCTCCCACCCATGCCTTGCCTGTGCCCCTGTCTGTGCCCCCCTGCCCGCACCTCTGCCCCTGCCTGAGCCTCTGCCCCTGCTTGTGCCCATCGCCCTCAGCCCGTACCCCCCACCCCATGCACCTGTGCCCCCCTGCCCACGCCTCTGCCACTGCTTGTGCCCATTGCCCTCTGCCTGTGTCCCCAGCCCCGTGCCCCCAGCCCTGTGCCCGTGCCTGTGCTCCTGCCCATGCCCCTGCCTTGCCTGTGCCCCTGCTCCTACCTGTGCCCCTGTCTTGCCCCCGTCATGCCCCGCAGACCCCCAGGCAGGGCTGCAACTTCACCTCTCCCACACCCCCCAGCTCCCCCCATTCCCCACCAGCAGCTGTTCCCAGCCCCTGTCCCCATGCCTGGCGGTGCCCACCTTGGAGTCAACACTGGCATGTGCCCACAGGACCCCCTGTCCCAGCCATCAGGGCTGTCCCCCTGTCCAGACACCCACCTGAGCTGTGGACATCCCACTTGAGGTGCTGGCACCCCGGCCACAGCCTCCCCCAGCCTGGGCCCCCATCCCATGGCAGGCAGCCATGGCATGGTGCCTGCTGGCCGAGGGCACGTCTGGGCACACAGATGTGGGGCCGGGCAGAGCAGCTCCCTGTGGGATGGGAGGCTCTCGCCGCATGGTTTGGCAGGACCCGGTGGCATCTCCTGGCACAGGTGATCACTGGGGGACACTACGACGTCGACTGCTCCGTGGAGGACCCCAACGGCAGGACGCTCTACAAGGAGACCAAGAAGCAGTATGACAGCTTCCCACACCACGCCGAGGTCCCGGGGGTCTACACCTTCTGCTTCAGCAACGAGTTCTCCACCTTCTCCCACAAAACCGTCTACTTCGACTTCCAGGTGGGCGACGAGCCGCCCATCCTGCCCGACATGGGCAACCGTGTCACCGCCCTCACACAGGTGGGTACCACCGGGCACTGCCATGGGGAGAAGGTCCTGCCACTGTTTGTGGCCAAACGGCCCCATGGGATGGCAGCTGGGGCTTGTCCCCCTTCCCTCCACCAAATGTGGAAGTGCCAACTGCCAGCCAACCGCCCGTGCAACGTGCCAGCCACATCCTCTTCAGTGGTGTGGGCAGAGAGGGGTGGCGAGGGACCTGCTTGGGGTCAGTTTTGGGCCTCTCACTCCAAGAAGGACCTTGAGGGGCTGGAGCGTGTCCAGAGAAGGGCAACGAAGCTGGGGAAGGGTAGGGAGCAGGAGTGTGGTGAGGAGCAGGTGAGGGAGCTGGGGGGGTTGAGCCTGGAGCAAAGGAGGCTCAGGGGAGACCTTCTGGCTCTGCACAACTCCCTACAAGGAAGTTAGAGCCAGGTGAGGATCTCTTCTCCCAAGGAAGAAGCGATAGGACAAGAGGAAACAGCCTCAAGTTGCCCCAGGGGAGGTTGAGGTTGGAGCTGAGGAACAATTTGTTGGTGGTCAGGGCTGTGAAGGGCTGTGCCAGGCTGGGCAGGGCAGTGGTGGAGTCCCCATCCCTGGAGGGGTTTCCAAGGCTGGAGATGTGGTGCTGAGGGCCAGGGGTTAGTGGTGCCCTGGCAGGAATGGGTTAACAGTTGGGCTCAATAATCTGGAAAGTCTCTCCCAACCAAAACAACTCCATGATTCTAAGTGCAGCGAGGCCTTTCCATCCACGAGCCCACAGGGATGGCTGCACCCAGACCTTGCCCTTGGTCCCCAACACTTTGGAGGGCTCTTGGTTGTGCCCTGGTGCTCACAGCGTTGCCCCATTGAGCAGAACCACCCTCTGGTCAGGGCTGGCAGAGCCCCAGCAGCACCAGGTGCTGCCAAGGGGCAGCAGGAGTGATGGAGTGTCCTTGTGTCCCCAGATGGAGTCCGCCTGTGTCACCATCCATGAGGCCCTGAACGCGGTGATCGACTCCCAGACCCACTATCGCCTGCGGGAGGCTCAGGACCGGAGCCGAGCCGAGGACCTCAACAGCCGCGTCTCCTTCTGGTCCATGGGGGAGACCTTCATCCTCTTCGTGGTCAGCATCGGGCAGGTGGTGCTGCTCAAGAGCTTCTTCACCGAGAAGGGACCCGGCGGCAGGGCTGGCACCTAGAGCTGGCACCCCGGACTGCGGCGGGCAACGGGTGGGCAGCATTCTGCTTTGCCCACGTTCTCTGCAAGGTGCTGCCGTGGGGAGGTGCTGGGGGGGGAGCAGGGGATGGCATCGTGCTGCTGAGATAGGTGGAAAATGGTCACCCAACATGGACATCCCCCACCAATCCCCCCAGTGTCACCCCTTGCTTTGCCTTCACACATCCTGGGCCCCGTCCCCTCGTCTGGCCGGTCTGTGCCCACTCGCCAGCTCCTCCAGGGAAGTGGTGGGTGCACCGGGGGTTGGCATCAGCACCTTGACCCTTTGCCTTTGCCTAACACCACTCTGGGGTTGGCATCAACACCCCGACCCCTTGTCCCACACCACGCTGGGGTTTAACATCAACACCAGCCCCTTGCCCAATGCCTGGTGCACCTCCAGTGCCCGATGCCACAGCCCGGTACCTGGCCATGCCACACGCTGCCCACGCACAGCCAGCAGCACAGGGAGCTCTGCCCAGGCTGATGAGGGGATGGGGCAGCACTGACTCCCCATTGCCCACCTCCCAGGCACTCCTGCCCCAGCCAAGTGCCCGTGGCCCCGAGCAGAGCAGTGGGCTCTGTGCCTGCCCACAGAGGGGTGGGCATGAGGTTCACTCTGTCCCAGCCAAAACCAGGATGCCAGGGCACTCTGTCACCCCCCATGCCAGGGACACTCCATCCCTGCCCCAGCAGCAGCACCCACAGGACCGTGGCCCCATTCCCTGGAGCCCCACGGAGCAGAGACCCCCACGACAGCTCTGGGGGGGACACCGAGAGCCCTGGGACCCCCTCGGGGTCACTCCCTCAGCACCAGGGTGGCACCACTGGCCTTTCACTTTGCCACTTTGCAATAAACCCGCTGCGACCGTGTCTCACGCTGCTGTTACTGGGCACTGCACCTGGGGGGCCAGTGCCAGCTGCTGGGCTCTGCTCTGTCAGACACTCACCCTCTGCCAGCCCCCCAGAGATGGGCTTGGAACCCACCGTGATGATGCCAGCCTCCCCCCTGGCCCTCAGCAGTGGCTGGGTGAGCTCCCGGGATGCCAGAGCTGGGGGGATCCTGGCAGCAGGAGCAGCTCTCCCAGCTGTGCCCCCGCGGATGTGGGCAGCGGGAGCATCCCCAGGGGCTACGGGCAAATGCCTGGGTCTGGGTGCTGCCTGGCAATGGGCACTGAGGGGGGTGAGAGCCCAGCAGCCAAGCGGGCAGATGCCATCTGGAGTCAGCTTCTTGCTTTAGTCCTGGCTCTGACAAACCCCAGCTCTGCCAGTGGCCATTTGCCAAGGCCAGAGGATGCCATCCTGAGCCATGCCTCACTCCCAGTGACATGGGCATGGCTCAGACCAGCTGCTCCAGGGCACAGGGGGGAGCGAGAGGCCTGGGCAGCCCCTGTGCCCCCTTGCCAGCCTCTCCTGGCCATGCCCACTCCTGTGGCAGCACTGGCCTTGGGGCGGTTGCCGCGCAGCCGGGAGCAGCCGGGGCTGTGCCTCGCAACGACCTTCGGCAGGAGCACGGAGCTCCTGGTGGTGGGTACGGGGGGGGATGTGGGCACCCTGGGGCTGCTGCCAGCTCGGTGCCAGCAGCGGGCACCAGCCCTGTGCCCCACGGATGACAAAGAGCCCCAGCAGCCACGGCAGGGAGGGCAGCACCCAGCCCTGGCCAAGGCGTGGGGTGTCCTTGGATCTGGGGACCTTGGGAGCACCCCATGGTGGGGATGGGAGCAGCCAGGACCAGGGTTGGGGGTCCCATCCAGCAGCACTGGCTCTGGGGACCCCAGCCCAGCTCCCAGATGGGGACACAGCAGGACAGGAGGTGCCCACGGGACTCTTTATTGCTGTGCTGGGCTTGGCAGAGTGCAGGAGGGGATGGGGGGCACCCACCCCAGCCCCACCACCCTCAGAGGCACTTTGGGGTGCGGGAAGAGTGTGGCAGTGACCCCATCCCCACCGAGCCCTTGCTGTCCTGCTCCTGGTCCCCTCCTGCATCCTGGGATATCCCCATGGGCGCAGGGCCATGCCCGGCTCACAGGGAGCTGCTCTGGCAGGATCCAGCCCCATCAGGCAGCTCCCGCTGCCCCCGGGACCCCAGGACCCCCCGTTTGGGCGGCAGGGACGAGGCCGAGCAGCGGAAGGAGCCAGTGGCCGGGGAGGGTGGTTGGGGGTCGGGGTTGTGCCCGCAGGGGCACCCCCAGCCCCTCCTCAGGGGGATGGTGAAGAGCCCGTAGGTGATGGGGTCCAGGCAGGCATTGAAGAGGCCGAAGATGAAGAGGATGTGAGTGAGGGCAGGCGAGACCCTTCTCTCCATGGCCCGCGGGCAGAACCAGTACCACAGCCCCAGCAGGTAGTAGGGGGTCCAGCAGAGGATGAAGGAGGAGACAATGACCAGGCTCATCTTCAGCATCCTCAGCCGTGCCCGGGGGATGTTGTTCCTCGAGCACCGCAGCGACACGTCCCGGGAGGAGGCTGGGGGGGGACAGCCTGTGAGCGGGGGGCACTTGGCCACCCCTGGGCACAGTGCCTGGCACCACAGTCCCTACCCCAGCTCACCACAGCCCTGGCTTCAGCTGCTCCTCCAGCCCCCCCAGCAGCCCAAGGGGACCCAGCACAGACCCAGTTGGGGCTCCCTTCATCCCAGAATCCCTGTGAAGCCCCCCAGGGGTGGGCACCCCCATGCCCGGGCACTCACCGAAGCCAGAGCCCATGCGCCGGGAGATCTCCAGGAGGATGCGGGCATAGCAGGAGACCATGATGAGCAGCGGCAGCAGGAAGAGGCAGGTGAAGCCCACCATGTTGTAGAGGGTCTCGTGCCAGGGCTGGGTGAAGCTGCCCCGCGTCGTGCACTGCGTGAAGTTGTGCGGCGGGAGGAGGGTGACCGTGTGGAACAGGAACAGCTGGAGGAGAGCAGAGGTGGGATGGTGGGATGATGTTCCCTGGGACACAGGGTGACAGGGGCTCAGCATCTCCCAAAGGCCGCTGGAGCCACCAAGTCAGACCCTGCCCCTGGGGGTGAGACTCACAGTCACCCGTGTCCCAGGTTTGGGGCAGAGGTGGGTGGAGGGGGCACAGGGCCAAAGATCCTCCTTTGTTGTCCAGCTCCTCCAAACCCTCTCCATCCCCCTGGATCCAAACCCAGCTGGCAACACTGGGCACCCTGGAGCTGGCACAGGGGCTGGGTGGGCATGGAGGCATAGAATTATAGAATTATAGAATTGTCGGGGTTGGAAGAGACCTTGGAGATCACCAAGTGCAACCATTAACCCAGCTCTACCAGGGCACCACTAACCCCTGTCCCTCAGCACCACATCTCCACGCCTTGGAAACCCCTCCAGGGATGGGGACTCCACCCCTGCCCTCCACCCCTGTCTCCCTTGAGCCTCCTTTTCTCCAGGGACCTGTGGCTGGAGAGGAGCCCTGGGGACGGGTACCTGCGGCACTGAGAGCCCCGCGCTGAGGATCCAGGCGACGTAGAGCATGACCCGGTTCCTCCGCCGTGCCCGGGCGATGGCCAGCGGGCGCAGGATGGCATCCTGCCGGTCCAGGCTGATGACGACGGTGACGAAGGCAGAGGCGTACATGGCCAGGAGCCGCAGGTACATCAGGAGGCGACAGGCCATGTCCCCAGCCCGCCACTGCAGCGTGATGTTCCAGATGGCATCCAGGGGCATCACCGCCACCGTCACCAGCAGGTCGGCGGCTGCCAGGTGCCGCAGCAGGAGGTGGATGTGGTTGCGCCGGTGGCCCCGCCGGCCCCCCGCTGCCCGCAGCACTGCCAGGTTACAGCCGGCAGAGAGGATGAAGAGGGTGAAGGTGACGGCCACTCGGGCCTGGGCAGCCGAGGAGAAGGTGGGCAGCTGCAGGGGCTCCTCCTCGGCACCCTCAGAACTGGGGGTCCAGCCACAGCCCCATTCCAGGGGGGGAAGGCTGCTCCGGGGGTCCATGCTGGTGTTCCCCACTGTGGGAGCTGGGTTTGGATGGCCCAGTCCTGCTACGACAGGCAGAGAAGGCTGAGGGGGGTCCGGGGGTGGGGGTCTCCAGAGGGGAGAGGTCCCTCTCCATCCCCTGGAGCCCTGCCCAGGTTCCTCTACAACCCCTACGCAAGCTCACCATGGTCCCATCTTCAGCTGCCCTCCCCGCCCCTGCTGCTCACCCAGATCCCCCCCACCC
>VYZX01032810.1:11905-24391 GCA_013401335.1 Brachypteracias leptosomus | reverse complement strand
TGACCCCGTGGGGCCCTGTCCCACATGGCCCATGGGACACCCCCAGATTCCCTGGTGTGGGACCCCCTAATGCCCCCATGGGGGGGTCCGGGAGTGCCGCTGCTGCCAGGCTTTGTCCCCTGGTAGGGACAGTCCGGGACACCCTTTGGTAGTGCCCGGTTAATCAACAGGATGCAGCGGTTAAATTAGTTATAATTAATTAATTAGTCAATCATTAGTAGTTTCTTTGTAAGCAGCCTGTGTGGGCAGAGGAGGGGGAGCAATGGGGAATGGGGAGGGGGGAGAGGGGGGCAGCATCCTGGGGTCTGACCCCTGCCAGGTCCCAATCCGGCATCACCACAAGCTCCCACCAACATCACCAGGCTCCCACACCTCAGCCAGGGGGGGACCCTTCCACACCCCTCTCTGGTGAGCAGGCTCCTATTAGTGTCCTCTAATAGCAATCCCGTTATATCCCATAAAATGGTAAATTAGATCACAGTAGCTCCAGCTCCACCAAAGAGCTTTTCCACCCAAAACTCAGGAGGGTTGGACGTGGTACCTGTGGTGGAGGGACCAGGAGCATCTTCCTTGTGCCCGGTAACGTCTCCTCTTGTCCCTTTTGGTGTTGCCAGGGTTTGGTTTAGTCTCAGAGTGGATTTGGTGGGTTTGATTGGAATGTGAAGAAGGTTTTTGGTTTATAAACTACTTTAGGAAGCGCGGGGCAGAGAGGGATGGGTGCAAACATTGTCCCGCTCTGCGGCGGCTGGAGATGTTGGGGAATGGGCAAAATGGGGGGTTTGTACCATAGAGAACCTGCCAGCGTGAGACCCCGTGACCCGACACTCCTTATGGGTATTTGATGGTTATTCTTTGTGGAGAAGTGGTTCCAGTTCAGCATCCACAGGTCACTGTAACACCAGCCGAGCAGTCACGGTGCTGGTTGTGCCAGGCCAGGGCTGGGTGGAGCTGGGAACAGGGGGTTCCTGGTGGGTTTCTTGCCGTTGTTCCCCGTTCCTGGTTGGGTTTCTCCTGGCCCGTTACATCTCCAGGAGCACGGCTCCCGTCCCTGCCTGCAGAGCTGGCCCAGCCGTGGGTTCACCAGCGTGTGAAGTGTCCCAGACCCTGCTCAGGGTCTGCTCGTGGTGGAGGCCAGCACAGGTTTGGTTGGTGGGACGTTGCTGGATGGCCGAGATGTGCCAGGAGTGCCACGGTCCCATCCTTTGTGCCTCGGGATGAGTCATGGTCCCCGCTGAGGTTCCTCAGTCCTCCCTGCAGGGCTTGACCTTGGGAACAGAGGACTGTGATCTGGTGACGAGTGTTTTCCCATTGTCCTGCTGTCCCACATTTTCCTCCTCTGGCCCCATGAACAAGTCTCCTCCTCCTCCTCCTTGGTCCTTCTCATTGTGTGGGGAGAGGGACCCAGCTCAGCCCACCTGTGGCTGGGTGCAGCTTTCCCTAAAAACCCAGTTTCTGCCCAAAGCCAGGTGTGATGGGGTGAAACCGGCGAGACCCCAACAAGGTGTGCTGGGGTGAAACCACCCAATTCTCTGTGCTTGGAGAACCAGGAGGCTGCTGCTGTCCCTCACCCAGTCCCGCTGGAGGAGCGTGGATCTCTGCTGAGGGAACCAGCACATAATGGGGTTTCTTTCCCAAACATTAAATTACAGAGGGGAAACACGGGTTTAGTTTTTCCTGGACTTTACTCCCAATGTCCACCCGGCATTTGGGTGACATTTCTAAACATACAGAGAAACAACACGTGAATGTCCTGCCTAAACATCTCTGCAAAGCCCGTGGCCTTCGTGGTGCCCTCGTCCCACCACCACCCTCCCGTTCTACATGTACAATGTTCTCCCCAGAGTATCGTAGTTTTTTAGTGAAGAAGTGACCAGGGTGAGGAGAATTCTTGGCTTTGAGCTCCAGATCTCCTGGCTCGCTGAGAATGTTCTCAATGGGAAGAGAAGCCTTGTCTCCCACCCTTCCTTCCTTCCTTCCTCCTCCTCAGCCCCCTCTGATCTCACAGCAGAGAACCCGGGGGAGATGGGCAGAGTCCACGCTGCTCCTTTGTGTAGGGTGAGGAAAACAGCTCCTAGAAATTTCATGTGAACCTTCTCAAGACTTGCTCTGGAGATAAAACAGAAAAATTTGGGTGATGGGGAGCACCAGGGCCAAGCAGGGACAGGTTCTCGAAGGAACTTGTACAAATGGGTTTAGAACAACCCAAACTCACTATTTGTAATTAGAAGCAGGCAATGCCCAGAAGTGGTGCCTGCTTTGCCAGAGGAGGGGAAGGGCAGCCTGGTGCTGGTGCCATTCTGGGAGGGGAGCTCGGCAGGAACCTCCAAAAGAGGAAAAGTTGTATCCGTGCTTCACCTTAGAAGGTTAAAATTTAACTGAGTCAACTCAGAGCCAGACCCGCTTTGGGGTGCAGCCACCATGGGAGGTGCTGACAGGTGGGAGATGCTGCTCCTAGAATAAAGCAGGAGGGACGATGCCCCTGGAAATGCCCCAGAGTTTTTGGGCAGGGGGTGGTGCAGAGGTGGGCAGGGCAGGGGGGACAAACCCACCCTGGAGCTGGTGGCAGTTTGGGGCCACAGTGGAGAAAATCTGTCCAGGTTTCTGGTGAGGGCTCCTTGGCACGTTCGGTGGCCCAGTTGCCCTGGCAAGTGCCCTGGCAGAGCCCTGGGCGTCCCTGGAGTGATGGACAAAGAGCTTTTGGGTAAAGGAGGTATCAGTTGGTCCTTTACTGGCGTTCTCTTGGTTGGTTTGGGGAAGGGTGTGTTTTAGCTGGGGAGCAGCAGGGCCAGGGCCATGGTTTTACTTCCACACCTGGTGCACATCAAACTGAATTTCTGCACCCGGGCACCCTGTGCCAGCAGTGCCAGGGCAGCTGTGGTTCAGAGAGGAGTTTTGTGGGGTTACAGGCTGGCAGCACAGATGGTTGGTGCAGAAATGAGATTGTTGGGGCTTGCTGCTCATCCTCCAAAGCCCTTAACACCCTACGAGGTGGTGCCATATCCTACTGCTGGCACCGCAGCAGGGCTGGGTTTGTGTCCTGGCACAGCTGGCACTGCCAGGCTGGGTCAGAAGCCACACCAGCTGGAGCCCATGTCCTGCCCATGGTCTTGCGTGAGCCAAGGAGGAAGAGGAGGGGGAGGAAGGACGTGCGGAGCTGCAGGAGGAAGAGCCCTCGCTGGCTGCCTCTAAATTTATCTTTCCTGTTCCTGGTCGCCTCGTGTGGTGCCCGTGGTGCCAGGTCACCTCTCCCTGCTCCAACGCCCCGCTTGTGCTGGGTACCTCGTTTTCCACCCTTGCCCTGTTTGTTTTTTTCCCATTTTTAGTGCTTTCTGTGCTCGTTGTTGGTGTTTTCCCTCCCCTCAACCTCAGTCACCCTCACCCCTGTCTCGGGGTGTTGAGCTGTGGGTTGGGGGGGTCTGGGTGGGCTTGGGGTGGAAGGATGAGGTGAGCTGGAGGACCCTGTTGGGATGTTCTCCCATGGTGGGGGGGCTTTGTCAGGTCTCCCCTGAGCCTCCTTTTCTCCAGCCTCAACCCCCCCAGCTCCCTCAGCTGCTCCTCACCACACTCCTGCTCTAGACCCTTCCCCAGCCCCGTTGCCCTTCTCTGGCCACGCTCCAGTCCCTCAAGGTCCTTCTGGGAGGGAGGGACCAACTTCAGTATCTCCCTCCTCTGTGCCAAGCACAATCTTCTCATTTCTGAGCCGTCCCAGTGTCACCGTTCCCAGCTCTGTGACCTGCCCTCCTTGCTTCACCCCCTGGCTGTGCTCCGGAGGTTTATTTGCTCTCGGTTTTATCTCCATGGCTCTTTTCTCAGTATTTATTCTCCGTGGCTGTTTTTTCCTCACCCTTTGGCCCTGGCTCATTGTTGCAGGTTTTGGAGGAGCTGCAGACCCAGGGCCTGGGTTTGTTGGGTGCCCTCCAGAGAAAAATTACCTTCTAGAGGACAGATCCATGGGCAGAACTGGAGGAGCCTTTTTTGCTGGGGGTGCCAAGGCTCTTTGCTGGGTTTCTTCTCATCCTTCCCCACCTCACAGGCTTGTGAAGCCCGTCGGGGTCATTGAGGAGCTCGTCTGCAGAGATCAGGCCGTGATTTATGGGGGCTGGAGTGGTTTGGTTTCAGGTTTTGATTATCAACAAGGGACACGTCTGAGCAAATTATTTCAACAGCCGAATATTCTGTGTGTTTATGGGACTTTCCTGCTGTAAGGAGGAGCATGGAGCTGAGTGAAGGCAATGAAAGGTTGGGGTGAAGGCAGATCTGGCAGACCCTTGGTGCTGCCAAACACCAACAGAACCAGCCTTGGAGACACCTCATCAAATATTTATTAAGATGAGTAAAAAGTACAAACGTTCCCACCCTGCTCCACCATTGCCAGTGTCTCCCCAGAGACAGGAGACCCAGCAAACCCCCCAGAAGTGGTGGTTAATGTGATGTTCCTCCAGATCTTTGCCTTCCCCCATGGGAGGAGCAGCCGTGGTCCATCTGCTGTGTGGAAAGGTTGGTGCTGTTATGGTTTTGGGGGGCAAGCATCACCCGGACCATGCACCCATCCTTGGTGAGGACGCTGACCGCCGCCCCCAGCACCAGGAAGCTGACTGCTGGACACATCTCTGGTCCCCCTCCAGGGACCACCCC
Organism: Brachypteracias leptosomus; assembly: GCA_013401335.1. NCBI lineage: Eukaryota > Metazoa > Chordata > Aves > Coraciiformes > Brachypteraciidae > Brachypteracias > Brachypteracias leptosomus. The sequence continues at coordinate 19,756 of VYZX01032810.1, read as the reverse complement.
CTCATCCCTCTGCTCGCAGCTGCTCCAGCCAGGCTCATTTCAGGACTCAGGTTTCAGAATCTTAAGTTTCTGCTCCCCTGAGGTCACCAGGAACATGAGGAACAGCAGATGTGGGGTCCCTCTGCAGGGATCACCCCGACTGGTTCCTCACTGGGGAACTGAAATAAAAAGTAACTCAGCTTAAAGAAAAAACGAAAATCCCCAAACTTCCCTCTCCCAGACTCAAGCTGTTGGAAATTCCCTCTTGGAGCCCTCGTCCTGCAGCTGCAGCACGTTCCTCACCCTCGTTAGTGCCTTAATGAGCCCTTTCCCACCTCAGTCACCAAATTTTACCTGTCACTGTCTCGGCCTTTTTGTCACCTCCACGCTGGAGAGTTTTTTCATTTAATGGCAGAATTTGGTATTTTGGAGCAGACCCTCTGATTCTACCCCCCCTGGGGTTTGCACCCTGTGGAGCAGTTTGGAGGAGGATGGGGTGGTCCAGAGAGGAACCCTGGGGGCAGCACCCAGAGCATGCACCAAACCCCAGCTCTGGGTGACCAGCAGGGACCCTCCACCTGGTGCCTCCTGCTCCCCCCATCCTGACCAACATGTTCCAAACACTGCTCAGAGCAGGATCTGAAACACTTTGGACCTTGGGGATCTGAAAGTCCCGTGGTGTTTGCAGCTGGGTGGTCAGTTCTGCTCCTAAAACGGTGCAACACGTCCCATAACCATGTTATTGGAGAAACAGCAGAATTTGGGTGTCCCCAGTGGGAGGGGGTCCAGTGGCTCCCCAGGTCCTGCTCTGGAGAGCTGCATTTCTCTCCATGGGTTAGTGGTGCCCTGGCAGGGACGGGGAATGAGGGGACTCGATGAGTTTAAACATCTCTTCCAAACAAAACAATTCCTTGATTCTGTGATTTTACGAATATAAAAAACACTTTAAAGTTGTTTCCCAAGACAAGGGCAGCAGCAATCTCCCAAGCAGGACCATTGCCCCCTCTCCTCCCGTTCCCTTTGGGGTGGCACACGCACATTGGGGTTGTTTTTCCCTTTTACAGCCAGTTTGTCCATACCCCAGGGTGCTTCAGCTCCTGCTCCCGGATCAGCTCCCCTGACCTCCAGCCACGTTTATGGCTTGGCTTTGAGGTCCCCGTGGTTGATGATTAACTGGGGGTGCTGGGCAGGAGGCTGCTCTCCGGGCTCAGACCTCCCACCCAGGTCATCTTTGCTCCTGGGCAATCCCTGGTCCCGTGGGGTGCCCGCAGGACCCACCGTGCCTGTCGCCTCCTCCTCGGTGTGCCCCCAGGGGACCCAGCTCTCCTGGTGGCTCCATCTTCAGTGTTCTCTTCTCACAGGGTTTTTATGCTCCCTTTGTCCCACAGGACAATGCTCTGACCCTCCTGTGCTTTGGGGGCTGCTAAACCCCCACCTCTGCTGAACTGGGCAGGGTGATGCTGGGGTTTGCAGAGAAGAGGAGGCTCTGGGGAGACATTCTTGGACCTTCCAGGGTTTCAAGGGCCCTGTCAGAAAGATGAGGACAGACTTTTGAGCAGGGGCTGTTGGGACAGGACAAGGGGGGATGGTTTGAAACTAAAAGGGGGAGATTTAGACTAGAGAGAAGGAGAATTTTTTGCTGCTGAGGGTGGTGAGAGCCTGACCCAGGTTGCCCAGAGAGGTGGTGGCTGCCCCATCCCTGGAACCATTGCAGGTGAGGTTGGACCTTGCTCAACCTGCTCTAGTTGCAGATGTCCCTGCTCCCTGCAGGGGGATTGGATGCGATGATCCTGAAAGGTCCCTTCCCACCCAAACCGTCCCATGATTCTATGATTCAAGGATTCTATGGACAGGGTGGTGCTGATGTTTGCAGCCCCATTGGACTTCTCCTGGCAGGACTCTCTGCTGGGGCTCTCATCTGCTGGGCTTTGTGGTTTGCAGGGTGAGGGGGTTGCCCCAGCACCATCCCACCCTTCACCCCACAGCACCCCCAGTGCCTGGCCCAGAATCGGGCCCTGTTTTGCCTCCGTCACAACCAATCCTCCATCGTTCTTTGCAGGGTTTGGGGTTTTGACCTAGATCTGTTTCTGGCCACCCTTGTTCCTACCACTCTGTGTTCCCCGGGTGTTTCTCTGTGTTTCTTCAGCACGGTGGTGGCTTCTCATCTGGGGAACCCGCTGGAGGGCACAGCCCTTCCCAGAGCCCCTCCGGCCTGGATTTCATCCCCTTTTTGCCCGTATCTGCATGTGCCATTGCTGGGAGGGGTGTTTTGAAAAGTCTCTCGGTGGCTCTTTCAGGGAGTTCGCAAAGAGCAGATTTATTTTCTGCTGCGCCGAGAATTAACTCCCCCTTTCTTCCTCCTGCCTCTGCCCCCGCTGGAAAGCGAGAGAATGCAGAAAAGAAGAAAGGATTTTACATTGTGGTGGTGATTGGCAGAGGCTCTGAATGAGAGGTCATTTCATCTGGCTGTTTCTTTTCAAGGCTCTTTTTTCCACGCACACTGTATTCAGGCTGGGAGCATTCTTTCCTTTCAAAGCTCCTCTGTCTGTCTCTCTCTTCCCCCTCCTTTATTTTTCATCCCTTTTCTTTACTTTTGCTGTCTTTTCATTCTGTTTTTCCCCACCCCCTTGGGGCTCCATTTTTTTCTTTCCTCTTTCCTCTATTCAGTTCCTTTTTTCTCCCCGCATCTCTTTTTTGAATAGCTCTTCTATTTTCAGAGAGGAAAAGGGAGTTTGTCGAGGAGAAGCCGTTGCAGCGAGGGGGGAACTTGAAAGTCTTTTCTTTCCCTGTTTATTTCACTTAACAGCAAGATTGTTGTGCAGGGGAGAGGGAGGTTTCTGGGGCTGGGGTCTCTCCCAGTTCCTCCAGCACCACCAGTCCCCAGCTGCTGGTGAACTCCCCATGGATGGTCTGCGGGTTGGTGCCAGCTTGGCCGGGCTGTGGGTGCCCATCCCATGAGAGGGGTCCCTCATCCAAGCAGGACCACCCCAGCTGGGCTCACCCACCCCTCGGACACTCGTGTCCAATCCCTGCGTGAGGGACCAGCAGCATTGGAAGCCGTGACCATGAGCTCTGGAAGATCCCAAGAGCTCTCAGCTGTGGCCGTGTTGGGAAGGAGAGAGGTGGGTGGGGATGGAGAGGCCACGTTGGCGTCATTTGGAAAGGGGAACATTGTCCTTGCACAGAGTTCATGGGAAGTGTGGGATGTGCTGGGTACCTGGGCACGGGGTGGGCATTGCCCATGGAGAGCTGCTGTGCTCAGGTCTGATGGACACAGGATGACGTGGGCTTGGGCCCTTCCAGGGCAGAAGAGCAGGAAGGATCTTGTACATGTCCATAAGGCCACAGCAATTCCAGACGGGTTGAGGGGAAAGGAGGATGAGGCTGGACCCCAAGCTGCTGCTCCTCAGGTGTGGTTTGGTGCCATCAGAGCTCTGCCCATCTTGCCTTGAGAGGAGCTGCCTGGGCAGAAGAACGGACACATAGGGGTTAGAGCTTGATCAGCCTGGTCTTCTGCAGCAGAGGGGATTAGGACCCTGATTTTCAAAAAGCATCTTTTCCCTGTTAGTTTTAGTCTCCCCTCATTGCTCTGAGGTCAAGTAGAAGTTGAGGGCTGGTGTAGGACACACAAGCAGGTGTTGGACCAGAGCCACCAGCCCTGGTGGTGGCTGTAGGAGGGGCTGAGGCTCAGGACCAGCTGGAAGAGCATCACCCAGCACCTGGGTCCTGCTGTGGGGAGCGTGGGTGTGTGCTGGGAATGCTCCTAAAACAGTGATTCTGTGGGAAAACATGAAAATACAGCAAAGGGGGACTCCCGGCAACCCCAACACGGGGTGGGCCCGGCAGCAACTCGGGATGGGGCTCGGGCTGCCCAGTCCTGGATGGTTTTAGTGTGAGAGGAGAATTCAGCTCCTGTGGAGGCTGGAAAGGCTTTGCTGAAGCTTCCCCATCCTCGGGCAGAGGCTCAGGTTGGGCTGAGGTGTGGGCAGGGGTCCCGAGCCCCCCAGGTGGGCAGCGGGAGCAGCTGGTGGCACCACGGTTAACCCAGTACATTGGGGGGTTTAAAGTGAGATCCAAATCACTGTAACCCCCAAATAGAGAAGACATTGGGGGAGATGAAAAGGGAGAGAGAAAGGAAGGAAGCAAAGGACAGAGGTTTGGAATAGAGAGGGAGATTAGGAGATAGATGAAAGGGAAAGGAGAAAGATAAGAGGGAGAGAGGGGACAGATCTCCAGCGAGAGATGGGCGTTGCCAGGGAAACGGGAAGAATGAGGGAGCGACGGAGGGATGGAGGAGCGGAGGATGCTGGGGGCGGGGAGCAATGGAGGGATGCAGGAGGATGGAGGGTTGGAGGCTTAGTCTCGGGCAGAGTAGGACAGTGGATCCCAGCAGAAGGGGAGGTGGGAGCAGGGTGTCCCAGGTCCATGTAGGTGCCTGTTCGCTGGGAAGACACTTCCCAGGTAGCGCTTCCCAGTGCAGCTGCTGCATTGCAAAGATAAACACAGGGAGTGTGTGATGGTGAGGCCAAGAGGGCAGAGCAGTGACCTGCCCACAGGGAACAACGGGCACTGAGGTGCCATGAATCCATGCCAGTGATGGCAGTGCCAGAGCTCGGCCAGTGCCAGCACTGGGCTGATGCTTGGTGGGCAGGGGCAGCCTGGGGTGCCAGGTTGGGATAAATCCCAGTGCCATCCATTGCCATTGCAGCAGCTCCCTCAGCCGGGGCAGGAGCTGTGATGTGACAGGACAGGGCTGGAGAAAGTCATTGTTTTTCCACCTCATCTTACCAAGGACCATTGTCTGTATCACGCTGCAAATCGTAGGTTGTGTCCCCTTTTTTTCTGTAATTCCAAGCCCCCCAAGACGGGCATCCCCCCCTGCCCCACCCCATGGTACCCGCAGTGTCACAGCCCCTGTCAGCAGCAGTTCTGCCCCCGGCTGCTTACGAGAAGCAGCTTCTGCTTTTTTCTAGAGAAGTCATCACCACAAGTTTTCCTTAAAAAGCAGAGTTAGATACAACCGAGTGTGGAGACTCTGGCTGGAAGAATTCAGACATTATTTTGATTTCCTTCAAGACACGGGGTTTATTTGGCAGCACCAGGCGTCCTCCCCCTGTTCCTCAGGACTCCGGCTCGTGGTCTCAAGCCCAGGTGTCAGTTTTGAGGTGAGAAATGGTGGTTTCGGTTCTGCTGCGGGCTGGGCAGCCCTGGCCAGCAGCCACACTCTGCCAGTAGCCATGCCATGCTGGTAGCTGTGCCATGCAAGTAGCTCCCGGCACACGCTGTACCCGGCACAAAGCCAAGGTCAAGAGCATCCCCACCACATCCCACAGCTCCTGGCCTTGACCATCCCCGGGGATGGGGTTTGGCTGTTCCCGAGCCCGCTGGCATCGTGCCCTTGCTGCGGTGCCACCCTGGCACAGTCACCCTCACCCAGCGTTGGGTGACACCCATGACAGGACAAACACTCTCGGTGGGTTTTGTGAATAACTTTAGTTGTCGTGATTATCAGGGAAAAAAAATTGGAGTTTTGGTGGGTGCTTTGAGCCAGCTCTCTGTGCAAACCGCAGGGAAGATGAAAGGCCGAGTTTTCCTTTATTAAATTTAAATGAAAGCTGCTTTTAAGAAAGGAAGAAAAATAAAATCAAAGGTGTTCTCACAAATAGCTCAGATCTGGTGATCTGCTGCTTCCCCTCAAAAACTGATGGGAAGTTTTAGCTCAGCCTGGACCCCCCCACAAGACCAAATTCACCCTGTCCTCTTCTGCCTCAACCACAGGGGCTTCGTGTGATGCCTTCACTGCCAAACAGCCTGGGACCCCCGGCACCTCTGGGGGGTCTGCAGAGGGGGTCCCATAGAGGTCCTGCAAGGGAGGTCCTGCTGTGGGGGTCCCACAAAGGGTCCTGCACCAGGGTCCCACCAAAGATTTTCCACAATGGGAGTCCCGCACAGGGCTGTGAAGGGCTGTGCCAGGCTGGGCAGGGCAGTGGTGGAGTCCCCATCCCTGGAGGGGTTTCCAAGGCGTGGAGATGTGGTGCTGAGGGACGTGGTTCAGTGGGGGGGGCCAAGCAGGAGGGGACCTGTCTGGGGTGAGGGGTGGGTGGAGAGCTGGGGGTTCAGGTGGTTGAAGGTGATGCAAGAGAGGTAAATAGAAGTGAAAGCACAGAAGGAAGTGAAATCTATGTTGAAAAACTATTTTAAGTGCCTGGAGACACGGTGGGCAAGGAGCTGGTGGAGGCTGCGGGGAGGCCGGGATGGGAACCTCGGGGATGTGCTGGGGCAGAACCCAACTTCCCGGCTGCATTGGGAAAGACGGGAGGAGAAGAGAGATTGTCCCGAGACAAAAACCTCCCAGGAGTGGGAGGAGAAATGCTGAAAGAAACCCGAATTTCACAACCCCAGGTGCAGCCACAGGAAGGGTCTGGGGACTCTTGTGTCACTACCAAGATATGTGCTACAATACATTTAATTTACTTTGGGTTTTTCTGGCCTGAGAAGTGGGATGGAGGGATGAGCTGGACACAGAAAGCGGGGGTTGTCCCCTTGGGCTGGATCCTCAGGGAGCTGCAGGAACCATGTGATACCACAAAACCAGGAGTATTTTAAAATGAGTACAAGCAGGACCCAGCTGCAGCACCACCTTTTACCGTAACACTCGTGGCTCTTCTCAAAAACCATCTCAGTGCTGTGTAGGGAACATCACAGACTTTGTCCCCGAGCAGGGATGGTCAAAGGGCAGGATGGGAGCACAGACACACACACCCCTCCCCAGAGCTGCCCCGTGGCTGCTGGGTGTGGGCAGGACACGGGTGTGGAGACCCAGCCTGGAGCTTTGCCAGGGTGGGCTGGCCAGGGTCCCCTCCTGCCCCTGGGTCTGCCTGGGGTGCCTCATGTCCCCGGCCTCAGAGGGATGAGTCTTTGTACCGGCTCAGATGGTGGGATTTGGTCAGCAGCATTTTGCTGATTTTCCTTCCCTGCCCCTTCACACAACCCCAGAGCTCAGGATCAGGACCTGCTCTCTTTAATATCCTCATCAATGATCTTGGATCGTTGGCATCCTCAGGGAGTTTGGAGATGACACCAAATTGGGTGGGAGTGTTGGGTTGGAGGCTCTACAGAGGGGTCTGGCTTGTGTCAGCAGTGGTGTGGACAGCAGGACCAGAGCTCTGGGTGCTCCATCCCTGCTCCACCCAGGAGCGACTGCTCCGTGTGCCAATGGCTGTGCCAGGTCTGTGCCAGGCCGCGGTGCTGGACCCGGGACCCTGAGGAGCTTTGGCTTCTTGAGCAAGCCCAGGAGCAGAGGCGAGGTTTAGTCACCCTGAGGTGGGGTCGGGGCTTTCCTGGGGGAGCTGAAATCCGTGGCCTCTGTTGCCAGCGTGTTGGGAAACGGCGTTTCCAGCAAGGGCTGGGAAGGCGGGAGGGGAAGCGAGAGTGAGAAGTGAAACCAAAGCCTCTGCCCTGTCCCGCTTCCATCCCGGGGGTGTCGGTGCAGCTGCAGCCGTGGCTCCGGCGGCTCCGGTGGTCCCCTCCCCGGGTGGCAAAGCTCCGTTTCCATGTGCCAGGGAAAAGTGCAGCAAGTGATTCGGGTACCACAAGGATTCATCTTCGTGCCAAGGGAGGAGAGGAGCTCGTCCCCTTTCTCCCCGTGCCCTGGGGCAGGAGGCCACCGGTGACCTTCTGAAAGGCTCTGGCTGAGGGAGGTGGTTCTAACACACGTGGGTGCTGATCTTGGGGTGTTTGTGAGCAGGTCCTTCCTTCAGCTTCCTCCAGCTGTGCCGGGCGGTCCAGCTGTGCCGGGGGGGGTCCGCTGAGGACATGGCTCGGGGCAGGGGCTGGTGGGGAGGGTGGGCACCTGGAGGGGCAGGGTGGGCA
>VYZX01032808.1:78021-112509 GCA_013401335.1 Brachypteracias leptosomus | reverse complement strand
CTCCCTCCCTCCCTCCCTTCCCTCCTTCCCTTCTTCCTTTCTTTCTCTCTCTCCTTCTTTCTTTCTCTTTCTTTCTTTCTTTCCTTTCTCTCTTTCCTTCCTTCCTTTCCTTCTTCCTTTCTTTCTTTCCTTCTTTCTCACTTTCTCTTTCTTTTTTTCCTTTCTCTCTTTCTTTCTTTCTTTTCTTTCTTTCCTTTTTTCTTTCTTTATCTTTCTTTTCTTTCTCTTTCTTTCTTTCCTTTCTTTCTTTCCTTTCCATCTTTCCTTTTCTTTCTTTCTTTCTTTCTTTCTTTCTTTCTTTCTTTCTTTCTTTCTTTCCTTCCTTCCTTCCTTTTCTTTCTTTCTTTCCTTCTCTTTCTTTCTTTCTCTTTTCTCTCTTTTTCTCTTTCTTTCTTTTTTCTTTCTCTCTTTCCATCCATCCATCTATCTATCTATCTATCTATCTATCTATCTATCTATCTATCTATCCCTCCATCTCAAGATATTGGCAAGACACAGCAGAGGGTGCCTGAGGAGACACCTTAGCATGGACCACTGCACATGGCTCAGGCACTCCAGCAGGTACCAGCCATTCACACCAAGGAACCCCCAAACAATTGCAGGATGCTTCAGAGCTGCCTCTTCAGTGATTTGAGATGAAGCTGGAGATGTGCTGCCACTGCCATCTGCTGAAGTTTCCAGGAACTGACCCGCTGTGAGCAGCTCCAGCTTGAAAATACTCATCTGGGATTTTATAGGTGACCAAAACAATGATGATGATGCTGATCCCAGCCCAGCACTGCAGGACTGAGGGGCTGAAGGAGAGATCACCTTGATCCTCAGCATTTTCCAGCTTGATTCTCCCCTCAGAAAATCTTTGGGGCATCAAACAGCAAGTTGCTAAGAGCAGGGGTGGAGAAAAGAAAGAAAAACAATTGGGCAGAGCCCTGTTTTTCATATGAGGTTGCTAAAATTTGATTAACTCTTGCAGTTAAGACAGATTATATTTTAATTTTTGTATTTAAGACGGAGAGCTGAGTGTCACCCTGGAAAAACAGATTTGCTTCCTATTCATGGGGGCAAAAGGCTACAGAAGACCCTATATGAGACCTAACAGCCACATTTTTATTTTCCTCAATCTCAGTGCTTTCTCCTGCTTTTTTTCTGGCCAAAGGGCAGAGGGACCCATGTCCATGGGCATCACCAGCACAGCTCAGCTGAAGGAGTTTGCTGGGGCTTTGTGTGTCGTGGCACAGAGTTAAAAGCAAATGCCTGGCACTAATCTAATCAAATGAAAAGATTTGATTTGAGTTTTCCGGGAAGAAAAACAAACAAACCAATGAAAATGAAATTACTTGAGCAAAACCACAGCTCTTTCTCACAGTGAGTCTTGATTGTGCAAAACTTGCCTTTCCTGCTGAGCAATTGTTCCTGCAGATAATTCCCACAGCCTCTTCAGAAAGGCAGGGGGGCACCAGCTGGCATCTTCTGGGCTCTATGTAGTCAATTAGTTCAAGCCAATTAGGCAATTATTGGGTGTTACTAAACTGGAGTTAATTTCAGTAAATTGGAAGCAGCTGAGGTGTTTGGCATTGGAAAGCAAATCCAAAGGAATCCCCAAATCAGGTACTTCCCTCTCTGCATGTCCTTTCAGAAACCTTACCTATGATGTTGGCCTTGGCCTTGTGATGATAATAGAATGTCATCAGCTTCCCAGGCAGTGGCACATAGAGACATCTGGCCTCGTCATCAAATGAAGATGAAAAGCCTGTTCTGAATCCTCTCTGGAAGAGGGAATCCAGTTGTCCAGATGGCTCCAGTGGGGATGCTCAGGCAGCCACGTTATTTGGTGGGTGAAATGGGATCCCAAGGATGGGCACTCATCTGAACAATGCTCTAAGAATGTTTTTCTTCTACTCAAATGTCCCCTTACATAGAATCATTAAGGTTGGAAAAGACCTTTAAGATCACCAAGTCCAACCATCAACCCAAACTACCATGACCACTAAACCACGTCCTGAAGTGCCAGGTCTATGTGTTTTTGAACACCTCCAGGGATGGTGACTCCACCACCTCCATGACATGGCACCCTTTCTAAACAAGAGCTGGAGCACTAAAAGCCAGAGAGGAGACTTAGGAATGAGACTACCCCCAGCTTAATAGTGCAAGGCACTAAATGGGACAAGTTTCCCCCAAGTTTGTTGAGATGTACAGAGAACGATGCAGTTGCCCAAGCATCTGGTTCTGCTTGAGATGCCACAGAATGCCTGGGACATATATAGAGAGGGCCAGATAGACCTATAGGACACCCATATCCTGCTGTTCTGGCAGCTGGAGGTCAGTGGGAATGCCCCTTATGGTATGAAATGCCCATGTTGGACAATAGATTACACTCCTAGTATGCAGTAAACATCTACATGTAGATGCCTGCCCTAGGTAGAGATGTCCTTGCTTGTGTAGGGAGGTTGGACCAGATGACCTCTAGAGGTCCCTTCCAGCCTAAAACACTCTATGATTCTATGATCTCTATAGTCAATATCCAACTGAAATCCTCCTTCACTCTGCAGCCCTGGACATGCCATGTCATACTGACATGGGCTGGACAATGGCTCTGGGAAGGTACAGAGTTGTGCTGGTGGGACTAGAGAAGAAAGCCTTCAAGAAGTCTTCTTGAGCCCATTCCACTGTAAGGAGTGATCTAAAATGCAGAGAGGTTGAGCTGGCAGCAGCAGCCCAACATGTGGCTATTTCCCAGCAGTGGCTTTGCCCAGGGTCTGAACATGAAGAACTGGTTGAGAGTAAACCAAGTATTTCTATGTCTTAGGTGGCCCAGACCCTTAACTTTCTTCCAGCTGCTCTACAAGCTTTGTGCCCAGCTCTCAAAGTGAAGAAACCAGCTTTTCCCCTGAGCCTTGCCTTCCTCTCACCTCCTTTGCTCTTGTGGCTTGCCTTGCTTCCCAGAGTCCTACATCCCAGAGGCAGCAAACCCAACTCCTACTGTCCCGTTCACACATCACTCATGTTTTATTTAGTTGGATTGAAGGGTCTTCAACTGGCCGTGTGAACAAGTCCCACAAGAGCCCAAACATCCTCATCTTCCCTCTGAAGTAAACCCTCAGTTTTATTTGAGCTGATGTTCACAGTGGTGGAAGTTGGTGACCTTCTGCATTGAATAATCTCTCAGAAAAAAAGAAAACCACCTGTTGGCTTGAGCAAACCTGGTCTTGAAGTTCCTTTGTCTTGAAGAGGTTCCTTCACCATTCCCCAACATGCTGGGCAGTAAAGTATCTGTTGAATGCAATGGCAAGGATCTAGATGCTTCTGAAGGGTTCAAGCTGGCCAATATGTGCCTGAAGACAGGAACTTGTGTCTGGTCCCAATGTATTAATTTTCAGAGGGGAATCACTAGGGAAAAAGCAGGGAGAGTTTGGGGATAAATATATTCCAGCAGAAAGCTGACAACAGCTAGAGCCACATGTGATATGGCTCTGGAATCCTGGCAGGGTTGATTTATCTTGGTGTTAGGCCTAATATACTTAAAAGCCCTTTATAAATAACCCAGGACCTTTTGCACTTGCTGTTCTATAGACTTGCTTTGTTTATTTGACTGCTTGAGCTGGGCCTGTCATTTTTAATGAAAATAAACTCCTTGTCAGAGACCTTTTCCTTTGGGGACCTTCAAAAGGACACTTAGAGCAGTTCTCTGCTTCTCCCTCACTTCCCAGCAGCCCCATTAGTTCTTATCTTCTTGGCTTATGAAAGATGAAGCAGTTTGGGGAAAGGTTAACTGGGCCCCTGTGGGTTATGTTTCTTCTGGCCTCCAGAGCTTGCCTCCAAAGCTGAGCAGTGAAGCTTCTTATTTTGGGTTTGTTTTCTTGAGCAGTAGCCATCCCATGTGCTACCAGAGCTGAAGTTCACCCCAAAGGACCAAAGGGCATACACAGAGGAGGGTGGGTGATAGACAGGTGTCCTTGGTCATGGTTTGGAGAGGGTGGAAGAAGGTGAATCCCACCTGCCTCCTTGCTACCTCATCTTCTCCTGGGTATTTTGGACTCCAGAGGGCTACCATGACCTGAGATATCACCACAAGGCTGGGGGAAGAAGAGGGAGAAGTGAACAGCTTTGTTCTGTGAAGAGAGAATGGGGAAGTGGAGAGCTGCCCTCCTGCCCTTCCATCCTGGGCGATAATGCCATGCAAAGGTCCTCAGATACTGAAGCCCCTCCAGATGCAAGTTGCTGACACTGATGTAAGTCCTTGACTCCTTTCTCTGCTGATGGTGCATCTATCAGTGATGGGAAAAGGAGCTTATGGGCCTGACCTGCTAAGACAAGACTGTAGTAGCCATGGCCAATGGTCTCTTGTCTTTAACTGGAATAGTTCTGGAGATGTGTGAGTGCACCAAGGAAAGGGGGTTGGCACTTACACTTTCTAAACTTGGGCACCTGCTTGTTTCCAACAGTTCACCTGAGCTTCTCTTCTGTACCCAAAGAACTTGTTTCAGTGGTGACAAAGCCAGACGTGCAGCCTAATACAGCTTTGGCTTTGTCAAGACCTTGTTTCAGCCTCAAAGAGAAGCTGAGGTAGATCCAGCTGGATTGTGAAGATGGCAAACACTGGGACAGGTTGCGTGGTCTTCATCCTTGGAGGTTTTCAGGATCAAACTGAAGAAAGCCCTGAAAAACCTGAGCTGATTACTGAAAGTGACTCTACTTTGAGCAGGAGGTTGGACTAGAAACCTTCTCAGGTCCCTCCCAGTCTGAATTATCCCATGAATCCTATGACCTCTGCTATGGCCACTGCTGGAGAGAAGAAGGACCTCAGCTCTACCTCAGACAACTCTGTAGATGGGTTCTTGGCCCACTGAAGAACCTCCTACCACTTCTGATCTTATCCAGAGATGGGGACTTCAATGGGGAGGAATTTGGGGTTTTGAAGAAGTTCAGGCTGGGGGTGCTGGAAGCCCTCTGCTTTGGGATTATATTTTCCACATCCTCATTTCTCACCATGCTTTTATTCCCTTCTTCTCCCTGAACTTCACGTAATCTCCATCTGGGATGAGCTGGTTCATTTTTTGCTGTAGAGCTGTTCTGGCAGCAGCATCTCTCTGTTCTAACAGATCACTTGGGTCAGCAGAGGGAGTGCAAGAGCCAGGAAAAAAGAAACACACCCCCTGATGTGCTGGTTTGGGCTGGGGTAGAGTTAATTTTCCTCACAGTGGCTGGTATGGGCTGTGTTTGGGATTTGTGCTGAACACACTATTGATAACACAGGGATGGTTTAGTTATTGCTGAGCAGTGCTTACAAAGTCAAGATCTTTTCTGCTCCCCACCCCACCAGTGAGTAGGCTGGGGGTGCAGAAGAAGTTGAGAGGGTAAACATCTGTGACAACTAACCAGAGGCATATTCCAGACCATATGAATCATACACAGCAATAAAAAGCTGGGGGAAGAAGAAGGAAGGGGGGACATTCAGAGTGAAGGTGTTTTTCTTCCCACGTAGCCATTATGAGTGATGGAGCCCTGGTGTCCTGGAGGTGGTTGAGCACCTGCTTGATGATGGGAAGAGGTGAATGAGTTCCTTGTTTTGCTTTGCTTGTGTGTGTGGCTTCTACTTTACCTATTAAACTGTCTTGATCTCATCCCATGAGTTTTCTCACTTCTGATTCTCTCCCCCATCCTGCTTGGAAGAGCTGAGCAAGCAGCTGCTTGGTGCTTAGTTGCTGGCCAGGGTTAAACCATGACAACTGAATATAAGTAGGTTTGATCTCCTGAGGTGCCCTATGAGCCTTAAGCAAGGATGAATCAACCCTGTGGAGAACCGACCCTCCTGGCCACCTGCAGAGTGACTCCTTCTGCATTTTCACTCCCAAAAGGGACATTAGACTTTCTCAGCAATCTTTCTTCACCTCGTGGATGTGAGAAAATCTCCTGATTGCCTTGCAGGAGGACCAGCACCACAGTAGAATTCTGAACCCTCCAAACTCAGAATCCAGGTTACAAGATTTTCATACAGGGCGTATAGAAATCAACAATATTGCCACACACACACAAAAAAGTAAAACCATGTGCAAATCACCTCGTCAGCTCCTATTTCACCACTGAGGAGAGAACAAAAGGCACGAAGAGCTTTGTGCTAGCCAGCAATGTGACTTCATGACCTGTAGTTTGGCAATGACATCTGTTGTCTTTGTTACCCAAAAAACTGTCCTCAAATTTAGCAAGTTGCACAAGGTTACATTTAGGTGCCACTGGGGCCAAGGAGATTTAAGCACAGGGCTGAGTTCTTTGCTGAATCAGAGCCTCAGCACGTAAATATTTATTAACTTAGCCCAAGAACATAAGGAACACAAATGGTATGGGTCCAATGAGTGCACCAGTCAATGCACTCAAAAATTTCTGTTGTTTGACAAAAATAATGGGCTTCAAGCAACTATTTGAATATCTGCCCTTCATTAATAATTTGCCAGTAATTATTAGCCCAATAAGCAAGCACATCATATGGCTACCTTTAAACACAAGGCATTATGACCCACCTCATTGGCCATGGGAAAATTAGAGAAAACCCCCCAAGAGCACTCTAATTGTGTAATTAAGATAAAAGGCAAAAAACCCAAAGGTATTTACTCTTATCTATCTGCCTCACCATATGCTGGGACCATTTTTTCAATATCAGCTCCTCAAATAATTGATGCTGCAGTAAAGAGCCCAAATGACTTGCAGGAGAAAAAGACCTGAGTCAAAACTCACAAGGTAGCTCATGGGCTTCATCTCCCATTGCCCAGGTTGATCTAGGAACCCATGAAGATCCAGCCTCACCTACAAGCTGAAAGGGTTGTTAGCTATTTGTCTCTACTCTTATTCATTCAACCTCTCTGCCTCTTCTGTGTTTGATCCAAGGCTGGCAAAGCCACTTTCTGTACATTACTACAAACAAATGGTCATCAGGAGACAGCTCCTAACCCCCCAGCCTTTGCACTCCCCAAGGAATAATTTATCTGAGACACACTGAAGGTCCAAGGTGAGATATGACTTCAGTAAAAGCAATATATTCTCAAGGTGATGTGGGGCTCCTCTTGGAAAATCTCTGGAAGAGCAGTTCACCCTGCTAGGTGCTGATCTGGAGACCACTAGACTTCTTAAAATCCAGCACCTAGGCATAAGTGCTTGGGCTGATCCTTATAGACCACTCAAGAAGGGTTTGCTCCAGCTGCTCCAAAGGCAGCAGCATTGAAATTATTTCAAGAAGCAGCCCCTATAACTACTTGCTCCTGGCACTAAATGTGAAGCTGAGGGACAGAGATGTAATGAGTCTTTGGCAGTGCCAGGCAACATTTCCTCTGGGTCTGGGCCACTCTCAGGTGCAACGTGGGGTCTCCCAGCTTGTTCTGTCTTCTATACTTCCAAAGTGTCAGAACAATGCCTCCAACACCACATGGTGACACCTTGTGGAGATCTGTTTTGTGCTGCCTTGCTTCTCTCATAGCTGAGACCTAGTGACAATATTGCTTGCTGTGCAGTGCACAGAGTCCATCACCTGGGTGTTGGCCAAGTTGGCTTTGTCCAAGTGTGGTAGGGTCTGCTCAGGGATAGTCCACTCCAGCTGAAGCTCCAAAGACTCGCTTCCTGGTACTTTCAGTCTTTTTTGTTCTATTTAGCCTTTTATTTTCCTTATAGTTTTCTGTCAGGAGGTTGGTGGGGAGGAAAGAAGGGGAAATGAGTTTGCCTTGCCGTGGATGACATCCCTTCTGTCTCCCCCTCTTGTCTCTGTCTGAGGGGTTTGCTGAGGACCATGCCTGGTTGTCTTGCCTGGGGAAGCTGCCGTGGTCCCTTCGTGCAGGGTGTGATGCTGCTGCTCGGTTCCTGAAGAGGGCATTGATGCACTGTGCACAGCTGGGCTGGGCTAAGGACAGATGGACCTTCAGTTTTCTTCCCATCCCACCCCTGTGTCCCAGCCATCCCCCCTGTGTCAGCCATTGTCACACCACAGCCAAGTGAAAATTGTGCCCCCAAAAAGGAGTCAGGATGCTGCAAAAGAGAATTGATTAACAACAGCTCAGTGGCTCCTATGTGATCTACTCTGAGATCCTGCTGTAGCAGGGGGTTGGACTAGATGATCTTCAGAGGTCACTTCCAAACCCACCACTCTGTGGTTTTGTGATTCTGTGAGTCGAGGCTACACCCCAAGCCTCCAAACTTCACTGGCTCTGCATCCATACGCTCACCTGATGCCTCCTCCTCCAGCTAACAGTGATGTTTGCCTCCCCAGGTTGCTGGCAGGGTCTGAAATGCCTCCACAAGCCTCCAGCTCTGAGCAAGGTGTCCCTGCAGGTAACTGGGCATCACTGTGAAGCCACGTCCTGCAGCTCCTCTTTTCCTCCCCTCTACAACACACATCCCACCCTGTCCTAAGCCCAAACCTGAGGCTTGCATCTTCCTACATCCTCACTTTTTCCACTGTGAGCAAGTCTGATGTGATGGGACATGCACCACAAACCAAAGCACAACTTGTACGAGACTGTGGAGAAGCTCCCCACTGAGGTGCACACTTTCCCTTCAGGGAGCAGAGCTGAGAAATGGTCTTGAGACCATTTTTTCCTCAGACTGGGATGAATTCACAGCTTGTCCACCCTGGCCAGCAGCAGGGCTGGGCTCAGAGCAGTTTGTGCAGGTCTGCAGAGCAGATGATCTTCTCCATCAGCCCTGGGGCTGGTGGTCCCCCCTATACCATGCTGGTCTCAGTGCTGGTTTATGGTGTCCCCAAAGTGCCAATCACAGAGCAGGGCTGCAAGACACCAGGCAGGGCTTTGCAAACCCAGTGGGGTGCTCTTGGCACAGTGAGCTGCTTTCACACCACACCCCAGCTTTTCTTCCCTTGTTTTCCTCAAGAAGCAAGATTTATGTGAATCATCTTGGGCAGTTTCAACCCGAAAGATGCTGAGTAGAAGAGCCCTCGAGGAGATTGTGTTCCCTTCAGTTGTGCAGGGGAAGAGCAGCCTTGGGGACTGTGGCACCAAGGGGGCCCTCCTTGTGCTTGGCAGGATCTAGGGCAAAACCTCCCTGAAATCATGGGCAAAAAAATGGACTGAGCTGTGCTTCTTCATCCATAGGAGACCCTCTTCCCCGGTGCCTCCCTCTGCTTGGACACCCTGGCAGCCCCAGGTGTGAAAGGTGTTGTCTGGAGCATGTTCCAAACTGAGTCTGTCTCCCTGGAGATGTGCAGAGGTGATATTTTGGGTCAGCAGGACCCTGGCCTGGCTGGGGAGAGTGGGGACATGGATGTACAGTGAGCAAGAGACATTGGGATGAGTTGGGAGCAGACACAGGTTCTAAGGTGGGTCCATGGCTTTGGGCGTGAAGTGCCACCTAGCTGATACATCAGTCTGCAAGGCCTGGACCATCCCCTCATGCTGTGGAGGAGCAGGATGGCAGAAACCCCATTCAATCCTGTTTTTGCCATTCCTCCCAACCTGCTTGGCATCATCCCTCACCTCCTGACATACCCGGCCCCCTTCCAGGCTCCTGCCTGTTAGGTTAGTGCCAGGGTTCACACTCAAAGCTCCCCCAGCTCTTGCTGCTGGGGTCTCCAGGCAGCCTCATTCATGCCACAGTGGCTTTTAAAGCCTGTTCCAGTCTCGTGTGCTGGGTTGGACCAAAGATCATGGAGGGGTACAAGTTGGGAATGACCTCTCTTGGCTGTCCACAGCAGGATGACAATTTCTGCAAATCCCAGCCTGTTCTGCAGAAGGAGACACAGACAATGAAGCAAACCATGAGACCAGGTGGTTCTTCACCCAAGCTGTCTACCAAACCAAAGTGGTGTTTGCTGTAGGTCAGTTGGCAGTGTGTCCATGCTGGACAACATGGCTGAACAGAGGAAACCTCATAGCATCTCTTTTCCCCACCAGCAGGATAGGGAGACAAGGACAACCTCTGCTTCCCAACATGAGGGCACAAAGCAAATGTCCCATGTGGTTAGTCCTTTAGATGGGGCTACACACGTGGCCACCAAGCTCATCCCCCATCTGGGGGTGATGGTTTATTGCCGTAGGAGATGACAGGACTGGGCAAGCTTCACCATGTGCTATGGGAGGAGGAGAATGGATAGGGCAGGAGGCTTGGATTCCTCCTGCTGGATTGTCATCTCCCCCCTGGATTTATCACCCGCTGCTAATGAGAGGCAGGCGGCTCTGTGTGATGTGGACAAGCCCTGGCTGTGCCTGCAGGCAGGGAGGGCACAGCTTGCCCCAGCCAGGAGAAGGGTTCTCAGATGCTTGAGCTCAGCTCGTGTCCTCAGGAGTTCGCGAGCTGAACAGGGAGGATGGGGTGGGGAAATATGAAGGGCAGCAAAACCCAAGCAGGCTCTGCTGGGGCAAGCGCAGCCCAGAGCCAAGCTTTTCTTCTGGCAGCTGGCACCACACATTTGCAGGGGGATTATTTCTTTTATTTCCTTTTTTTTTTCCTCCTGAAGTGGCCCAAATGGGCCTTGGAGGAGAGAAGATTATTTAAACCTGATGTGTCCCCTCTGGTCCTTCCAACATGATCAACTCCAAAAGGCTGCAGATGCTCTTCCACCTTTGCTGCCTGCACCATATGCCAGGAACCACAGATCCCACCCTCCACTCAGCCTTCTCCCCGGGGTCCCCTTCCCCGGATGGGGGCAGAGGAAGCCTCCCACACCACCCCGAGGATCCCCTCATTGTCTTCCTCACTCCTGGGGAGACCCGATGACACAGCTGGGGCTGAGTTGTGGCAGAGTGAGATGCAAGGAGCGGGAAGGACCCGCGGCGCAGTTTGGTTTGGCAGCCCCTTACAGACAATGAAAGGTCAGGCTGCAGAGGAACTTGTTTTGTTTCTTTTTTTTTCCTAATTTCCCTGGCTTTTGTTCAAGGCCGTGTCCTTAAGGCCAGGGATTCTCTACGCTGGTGGCAGGCTGAGAGCATGGGTGGGCGGCTGGCTCTGTGTGCTGGAGGGGTTTGTAGCATGCAAATGGTGTTGCTCGAGTGCAGGCTGTGAGAGGAGAAGGCTGCAGTGGGTGTGAGATCAGGGTGAGAAGGTGGTGGGACTGGGAACCAGGATCTGGCTTGGTATCAGGGCCGAAATGTGAAGCATCTTCTCTTTTACGCTGAATTTTAGGGGTTTCCAGGGACTCAGCGGGTCAGGGATTCAAAGCACATGTTGTGGAGGAAGCTGAACACGTGGAATAAAATTAGGGTAGAATCATAGAATGTTTTAGGTTGGAAGGGACCTCCAGAGGTCATCTGTTCCAACCTCCCTACACAAGTAGGGACATCTCTACCTAGGGCAGCCTGCTCAGAGCCCCAGCAAGCCTGACCTTGAAGGACTCCAGGGATGGGGCCTCCACCAGCTCTCTGGGCAGCCCCTTCCACTGATCTCTCACCCCCATATTAAAGAACTTTTTTCTAATATCCAATCTACATCTATCCTTCCCTAGCTTAAAACCATCACTCCTTGGATACATATTATTGGATATGAGCCTTAAACAAGACGTGACAGACATTCACAAAACAGTAGTCCCTTCCCAAAAACCCCAAACAGAGCCTGAGATGAGGCAACAGGAGGGTCTGCATGGAAACGGTCGAATAAGGTTTGATGGTGTGGTCCTGTGGTGTCAGCAGATCAGCTGCTTCACTCCTTGATTTTGGGTAGGGTTTGATGTTTTAAAAATGGTGCTAACTAAGCTACTCAGGGCAGGGACAGCTTCCTACAGCTGATCCAGCCTGATCCCTGCTGTCCCACAGCCTGAAGGTCAAAGACAACACCACATTGCTCTCCCATAGACACTGTGGTTGGGCATCTCCAACAGCTCTCACTTGGGTAACCTCTAGGCTCCATGCAGCCACCTCCTCTCCTTGGCCACTGTGCAAGGCCACAGGGAGATGCAGTGATCTCCTGTGAGCTTAGATGTTGCCATTATATCTATCTTCTACCTGAATACCCTAAATACTTGAGAACTCAATGAGGAAACTGGTTCTTGGACGTAGAGCAGCTGTTTCAGGCCCAGCCCAAGCAAGACTAGAGCTTGGTTCCTTGGAAGATCCAAAGGCTTTGATGTACGGGCCAATATCTTCTCCTGATCTCCAGTACTCATATTAACGTGGTGCTGTGCTTCAGGAACCTACTGAGCAGCTCAACTGCCTTTGTGGGCCAGACATGCCTAGGAGTGATGTCAGGCTAATAACAACGGGCTGATTGTTAAGAACAACAGTCTGATCTAGAATCTGATTCATGGAAGCAGAAAGAACAGGAACAGAATAAGTGCCAGTCCATGTGGTTTTATGGAGAAGGGGTCTTGTTCTACCAACTTGATTTCATGCTTTTAGACTGTAAGGTTGGTTCATAACCATAACTGCACATGCAACATGCTTGTAAAAGATGAGATTTGTGCAGCGTGGCAGGGGAAAAAACCACCACACATCAGCTGAGCACGTGTTCAATGAGCTAAGAATTGGCCAACTGACAGATCTCAAACAGCAGTGATCAATGGGGAGTCACTGGTGACTGGATCTGTTCCTCCAGTGCAAAATCCTAGGCCCAAAGCCATGAAGCTTTCTCCACCAGTCAGCTGGATATAAGGGCAAAATTCCTCCTGGAGAAGCTGGGAGAAAAATGAGGTGGATGAGGACACCCAGCCATAGGGACTGGTCTGTCCCTCTTGGTATGAAGCCATTTCCACACAGATTTTAGCTCAGCCAGCTGGAAAAGGCTCCCAGTGGTGGGCTGAGTCCCTTCACGGCATGATGGATCGTGTGGAGACAGCTGATGGAGCCAGAGACATCACTTTGCAGGGCTTTGCATTTGGTAAATCTGCATCCCATGATAGAAACACTCTCAATAGAAACCAGATGACAGGTTGAGTCAGGGATACGTGTAGGGAAGTGATTTAACTGCTCTAGATGGAGCCTGAAACTGGGCACAGCATAGAGTTCAGAGAGTCATAGAATGCGTTGGGTTGGAAGGGACCTTCCAAGGTCATCTAGTCCAACCCCCCTGCAGTCAGCAGGGATGTCTCTTACTAGATCAGGTTGCTCAGAGCCCCATCAAGCCTCTTGATCTACTGGCCACACTTCTTTTGATGCAGCTCAGGATATGATTGGCCTTCTGAGCAGCAAGTGTGCAAAGTTCTGGTGTCCAAACTCCAGAGGGGATACTGAAGTGTGGAGCATGTAGACTGGACATAACTCCCTCTGCTGCTGTGGACACCTTAACTCTAACAGAAGGAGCTGGAGGAGACAGTTGCAGTGTCAGGAGAAGGTGCGTGCCCCAAGGGCATCTCTCTGGAGTCTCTTTCCGTGACCCAGTTTTACACCCTATGGTTGCTATAAGGTACTCTTTTCTTCTCTAGGGTCATCATAGGACTTCAGGATAGAAGGGACCTCAGGAGGACTCCTGCTCAAAGCAGGGCCAGCTATGGAGGTCAGCCCAGTTGCCCATGTCTTTATCCTGAAACTCTCCCATACTTCAAGGCCAGGCTTGATGGTGCTCTGAGTAAGCTGATCTAGTAAGAGACATCCCTGCTGACTGCAGGAGGGTTGGACCAGATGGCCTCGGAAGGTCCCTTCCAACCTGTTGCCTTCTATGATTCTATGGAGGCTGCAGACACAGTAAGTTGAGAAGCTGCAACCAGAAGGACTCAACTTCACTTGCCAGGTGTGTCCCTTGGCTACATCTGGGGTAGTTACAGACACGTGTGTCTCTGCTCTACCCAGCTGTGTTGTGTCCCTCAGCCCAGCACGTTTGCAATGCGGGAAGAGCCCCTGAGATGTTTGTCCCTGGTATTTGTCAACACCAGATGAGTTTTCATGATAACCCTTTACCACAGCCCTTGTTTGGAGTGCTGAGCATCCATCCACTGCAAACAAGTGCCTCCAACCAGGCACCCCGAAACCCATCTGCCCGTCCTCCTCTGTCACCCACGGCTGCCCGAGCGCTGCCAAGCAAGCCAGCGTTGTTTGCCTCCAAGATCAAAGCTCATTTCAATGCATTGCTTCTCCCTGTCTCCACCTGATATCCAGACGAGATGCCCTGGCTTAGGTGAGTCAGTCCCTGGCAGCGCTGCCAGCCTCAGGAGATACAGCAAGCTGAGGAGCTGCAAGCAGAAGGACTCAGCTCACAGTTATCTCTGCGAGGAGGAGGAGGCAGCTCTTGCGTGGTGCTCATCCCAGCTGCCAGGTCTCTAATCATCTCCCACCCCCAGTCCTTGGACCCAGCCCCAGCTTGGCCGTGACACGTCCCTGGAGGCTGCCTGGTTGCTGTGAGAGAGCCACGAAGCCTCCTCTGCTCTGCGAGCCCCAGGGGAGATGTTGCAACAGAAACCAGCACCTGCAGCCAGGGAAGGGCATTTTCCACAGCCACTGGTTTAGCAGGGAACTCCCTGGCTGCGTGCAGCTCGCTGGTGGGATGCAGGAGAAGCCGTCAGTTGAGTCTTTTTCCCTCTTTCTTTGTCTTTCAGGGCTGAGCTGACAAAGCTCCAGGTGGCTGCTTGGCAGCCGCGTCTTCTCCTCGGCTGCTGACGCCGGCAGCGAGTGACTCAGCCCTTCCCAGGCTCTGCTCAAGCCTCTTCCCCTCCTGCCACTCAAACATCTCCTCTCTCCAACAGCCAAAACAAATTCTGCCCCGGGGTCCTGCCCAGTGAGGCCCCACACCTCCGTGCTGTGGTCATACCATGGAGCAGTGATTTGCTGAACCCCCTTTCTGAACCTCGGAGGTGGTCACCTAAGTCTGGGCAAAGAGTTTCTCCTTCCCCTCCTGGGTCTGCCTGCAGGGAAAGCTCCCAGGGCAAAACCCACCCCTGGTGCTCCACGGTGCTGCACCTTTGCCAAGTAGTGTCTGATTCCCCACTTGACTTCTCAGTTATGTTAGTTGTGAACGTTTTAATTTTCTTCCCAACCCAAGCTCTGCCCTACATTTTCATGCCTATGAGCATGGGAGGTTCCAGATACCACTGTGCAAGCAGGGCAGCATCTCCCACCCTCCTGTGCCTCATGCCCAGACCCACAGGGTCCTCCATGTCCTGGGGGAGGTGAGACCTTCACCCTGCAGCCTCCCATCTCTGCACAAACTTCTTGATGGTGCATGTGTCCCTGGGCACAGAGGGAAGATGGAAGACTCCTTTCAGACAGCACAATGGCCTCAGGTGGAGATGTTGATCCCAAGCAAGAGCAGAGATAAGAGCCACTCTGTGCCCACCAAGAGCCAGTGTTGGCTGTGACAGACAGCAGTGATCCAAAGCAAGCAAGGAAAGGTCTTTGTGAGAGCAAGGTGGCTCTCATAAAACATTTTTTATCCAGTTTCATGAGCCTGGATCATGGCTGGTCTAGACTTTATTGAACACCTTGCAACCTTGGTGGATGAAAAGCTGGACATGAGTTGACTGTGTGTGCTCACAGTCCAGAAAGCCAACTGTATCCTTTGCTGCATCAAAAGAAGTGTGGTCAGAAGGTCAATGGTCTCCCCTACTATGCTCTGGTGAGACTCCATGTGTCCTCAGCTGGAATCCTCAGCTGGAATCCTCAGCACAAGAAAGACATGGACCTGTTGGAGCAGGTCCAGAGGAGGCCACAAAAATGGTCAGAGACTGGAACTATGAAGAAAGGCTGAGAGAGTTGGGGTTGTTCAGCCTGGAGAAGTCTCTGGGAAGACCTTGTTGAGGCCTTTCAGACTTAAAGGTGGCCTATAAGAAAGATGGGGACACCCTTTTGACAGGGCTTGTTGTGACAGGACAAAGGGTGATGGTTTCAAACTAAAAGAGGGAGATTTAGACCAGATCTAAGGAAGAAATTTTTTACTATGAGGGTGATGGAACACTGGCCCAGGTTGCCCAGAGAGGTGGCAGATGCCCCATCTCTGGAAACATTCAAGGTCAGATTGGATGGGGCTCTAAGCAACCTGATCTAGTTGAAGATGTCCCTGCTCACTGCAGGGGTTTGGACTAGATGAGCTGTAAAAGTCCCTTCCAACTCAAACTATTTTATGATTCTATGAACCTTTGTCTCTGTGGCTCTGCAGAGAGCTGACATTGATGGGGTGAGCACTGAGCCATGGGTCATCTCCCAAGGCTTTGGGTATCTCCAGCATGGGTATCTCTATGTTAGTTGAGTGTCTGGGGTCCCTCTGTGGTGGTGGAGCTCTGAAAGAAATATCCATGTTGGGATGAGATCAGGCTCTCTTAAATCTGTAGTATTGGCTCTTTATCTCTGCTGACTGGAAAGGGAGCCAGGGATGAGCTCATGCTGTGGACACCCACCTTGAGCTGGGTGGATGTCACTGATTTTGGTGTTGGCAGGACTGAAGGCATTGCAATACGTGGCTGTGACAGGGCTTGTAGATACCCACCTCCTCTGCTGAGCATGGGCAGATCATGGAGCAGGTTGGGAAGAGATCCAGGACCTGTGAGTGGCCACCTTAGACCTTTCCAGAGAACCCAAATTTGATGAATTTTAATAGTGTTCCTCTTAGGGAGGGCAGGAACCTGTGCATGGAGTAACAACAACCTAACACAGAGAGTGAGGGTCTGGTCTGCAAGGGGGTGAAGGTTTTTTGGTGACAGGGAGCAAGGAGGAATGCAGGCAGGTAGGAGACAGCAAGTACGGGCAGGAGCACGGGTGGGTGTTCCTCCAGCACACGCGCCCATGTTCAGAAGTCCCCCTGGGCCTCCTGGTTGGGAGGTGAGGCAGCAATTAGGCTGATTGAAGACCCAGTTGCCTATTGCACAACCCTGGAGGCAGTGCCCCTTGCAGCTGCGTGGCTCAGAGCCTGTGAGGAGATAAGGATCTGCCTTGCAGAGCACTTGGGAAGAGCTGGGGCAATCCAAGGAGCAGCTCTGGCCATGCCACCCCACCGCAGCTCTTCCTTCTTCCAAGCTGGTATCTCGCTGAGAAGCCTTCTTGAATCTACTGCAGCATGAGGGGAGTTTCCTCCCCCCCTTCTCTACCTACCCCACCCAACTCCTTGTAATTACTTGGAAGCTCCCACAATCAGCGTCAGCTTTCCTTGCTCACCAGCCTGTTCCTGCAAGCTCCTGCTCCTCAGCCTCCATGGAGACTCTGGTCTTTGCTCCTGTCTTCATAGAATCAATGTTTTAGGTTGGAAGGGACCTCTAGGTCCAGAGGTCATCTGGTCCAGCCTCCTTACACAGGTAGTGACATCTCTATCTAGGTCAGGTTGCTCAGAGCCCCATCAAGCCTGACCTTGAATCATGGGGGGCAGAGTTAAAAAGCCAACTGGTTTCATGAGCAAAGCCTGTGTCCATGTCCAATGGATGGTGTCTTCCTGTGGTGAAGCACTGAGCAGTTCTCCAATGGGTGATGTGTGTGTAATATCTCCTCTGAGTAGACTCTTGGGTATCTAACCAAGGTTAGGCCATGCTCTACTGGACATGCCACTTAGGTATTTCTTTATCTTCTATTTTCATTGGTCTTGTAGGAACATGGTGTTGTCGGGAGCTCTCATGCTCCGCGGGGTTAAGTCAGTCATTGGATTCAAATTCTTGGGGTAGAGAGATGGACAAACAAGCCTTACAAGCCCTGTTGGATTGGCTTTAACCATCCAGACTAGCGCTGAACATCAGCCTGGCAGTGGAGGTGTGAGGAATCCTGATCACACTCCTGAATTTGAAGCATCAGTGTCCATCTCACAGCAGCCTTGAAGCAGCTTCTGATGCAGCAACCCCCTGTCCTGTGCCCCCCTGCCCTAACCTGGGGCTGAGCTGGTTGAATGTTCTTCCTTGGAAGAGCTTTGCTGTGGACAACCCTCACTGGAGATGTTCAAAAGCTCCCCCAGATCACAGTCATAGAGTGGTAGGGGTTGGAAGGGACTTCAGAGGATCATCTAATCCAACCCCCCTGCTCCAGCAGGGTCATCTAGAGCAGGTCGCACAGGAACATGTCCAGGTGGGTTCTGAAAGTCTTCAGAGGAGACTCCACAACCTCTCTGGGCAGCCTTGTCCAGTGTCTGTTACCCTCAAAGTAAAGAATTCTTTCCTTATGTTTAGGTGGCACTTGCTGTGTTCTAGTTTGTGCCCGTTACGCTTTGTCCTGTCCCTGGGCACCACTGAAGAGTCTGGCCCCATCCTCTTGCCCCCCACCCTTTAGCTATTGATCAGCATTGATCAGATCCCCTCTCAGGGATCAGATCCCCCTGGGCTCTCAGCCTTTCCTGGCCACAGAGATGCTCCAGTCCCCTCAGCATCTTCATAGCCCTCCACTGGACTCTCTCCAGTATTTCCCTGCCTCTTGAACTGGGCAGCCCAGAACTGGGCACAGTGCTTCAGATGTGGCCTCACTAGGGCAGAGTAGAGAAGGAGGAGAACCTCCCTTGACCTGCTGGTCACACTCTTCTTAATGCACCCCAGGAGACCATTGGCCTTCTTGGCTACAAGAGCACATTGCTGGCTCATGGTTAACTTGTCCATCAGGACTCCCAGGTCCTTTGCAGAGCTGCTGTCCAGCAGGTCAACCCCTCACCTGTACTGATGCAGGGAGTTATTCCTCCCCAGGTGCAGGACTCTGCACTTGTCCTTGTTGAACTTCATGAGGTTCCCCTCTGCCCAGCTCTCCTGTCCAGGTCTCTCTGGATAGCAGCTCAGCTCTGATGTATCAGCCACTCCTCCCAGTTGTGCATCATCAGCAGACCTGCAGAGGGTACACTCCGTCCCTTGATCCAGGTCACTGATGAAGATGTTGAACAAGACTGGACCAGCACTGACCCCTGAGGAACACCACAAGCTACAGGCCTCCAACCAGACCTCACCACTGATCACAACCCTCTGAGTAATGTTGTTCAGCCAGTTCTCAACCCACCTCACTGTCCACTCATCTAACCCACACTTCCTGAGCTCACCTGTGAGGATGTTATGGGAGACAGCGTCAAAAGCCTTGCTGAAGTTGAGGGAGACAATATGCACAGCCCTCCCCTCATCTACCCACCAGTCACACCATCATAGAAGGTCATCAGGTTGGTCAAACATGATCTCCCCTTGGTGAATCCATGCTGACTACTCCTGATAACCTTCTTTTCCTCTTTGGGCTTAGAGATGACCTCCAGAATAAGATGTTCCATCACCTTTCCAAGGATGGAGTTCAGGCTGATTAGCTTCTAATTTCCTGGGTCCTCCTTCTTGTCTTTTTTGAAGAATGGGGTGACATTGGCTTTCCTTCAGTCCACAGGGACCTCCCCTCTTCTCCGCGACCTTCCAAAAATGAGGGAGAGTGGCTCAGCAATAACACCAGCCAGCTCCACCAGCACTCCTGGGTGGATCCCAGTGGGGCCCAAGGATGTGTGGGTGGGAGGTTGCCTAAGTGGTCTCTAATCCAATCCTCATCAGCCAAGGGAGAGTCTTCCTTCCTCCAGACTTTCTCTCTTACCTCAGGGACTGGGATGCCTAAGGGCTGGTCTTAGAGTAAAGGATGAAGCCAAGAAGGCAGCAGCAACTCCTCCTTCTCTATATCCTCCATCACCAGAGCACCCACCTCACTCAGCAAAGGGTCCACATTTTCCCTTGTCTAACTTTTCCTACTGATGCAGCACTTGAAGAAGCCCTTCTTGTTGTCTTTCACATCATTTGCCAGATTTAGATCCAAGAGGACCCTAGTCTTCCTTGTTGCACCCCTACACACTCTGACAACGTTCCTATATTCTTCCCAAGTGGCCAGTCCCTTTTTCCACATACCAGATCACTGGAATGGGCTGCCCAGAGAGATGGTGGAGGCCCCATCCCTGGAGTCATTCAAGGTCAGGCTTGATGGGGCTCTGAGCAACCTGCCCTAGATAGAGATGTCCCTGCTGGTGTAGGGAGGTTGGACAAGGTGACCTCTAGAGGTCCCTTCCAGCCTCAAACATTCTGTGATTCTATAAACTTCCTTCTTCCATTTGAGTTTCTCCAGAAGCTCCTTGATCATCCATGCAGGTCTCTTGCCTCCTCTACTTGACTTTTTTACTCATAAAGATGAACTTGAGCTTGGAGGAAGTGGTGCTTGAATATTAATCAGATCTCTTGGCCCTCTCTACCCTCTAGAGTCCTAACCCATTGGATTCCTCCAGGTAGGTCTTTGGTCCCAGCTCTCCTGAAGGCCAGGTTGGCAATCTGACTTACTGCTCTGCTTCTTCCTCTGGAGGTGGAACTGGATGGTGAGAGTGGGTAAGTAAAACCCATCTCACGTCTTCCAAATCTGACTCCTTTTCCTGGCAGGCCCTTCCTCCAGAAAACATTGAGTCCAGGTCATTTAAGCTTTCTCCCTCTCCCAGACATTTTCCCCTAGATAACATGTGCCAGTTTCTTCACAAATGTTGAGGTACCTGCCCTGTCTCAGAGTGTCCCATGTTCTGCCTAGATCAGTTGCCTCTCAGTTGATTCTGAGCCTGAAGAAGAGCTGGGCTGGACCACAGCTGAGCATAAAGCATTAGTGGGGTTAGGGATAAAAATCACATTACAGGGGTCATCTTCCCATCCCAACACTGGATGGGACAAAACATCTGTCCTGTTCTTAGAAGACCTCCAAGGGCTCGAATCACAAAATCATCTAGGTCGGAAAAGACCTCTAAGATCATCAAGTCCAACCTTCATCCCAACATCTCTGTGACCACCAGACCATGTCCTGAACACCACATCCTCCCTCCAACAGTCCATTTCACCAGCCTAAAGTCTACCCTAACATTCAACCCAGCTCCTCCTTGCTGGTGTGCTGACCAGTCCACCCAGTCTATGTTCCTGGGTGAACTGGGGTCAACATGTCTTGTGTTGCTCAACTGGGAGATGCTGTCCCAAGACCTCAGCCATTGAGCAGCTGCTCTCCACCTGGTAGATTTAGCTGTTAAACAGGAGAAGCAGCAAGGAAGGGAGAATCAGTCATTAGATCTCCAGCTACAAGACCTTCCTAACCCAGGTATCCATGGCAAGTGTGTTTGTGCCAGCAGATGATGCATACTTAGGAGCTGGTTCCTCCTAGTGCTGCTTCATGCCAGAACTCATAGAGGTCACAGTCAATCCAGGTATTTGGTGGGTTTCTGGTACAAGGGCTACAGGTGACCTCAAGTGGTCAGTCTCTTGCATGCTGTGATTTATTAGCCATGGCCCCTTGGGGGCCCAACACAGGCCCTCAGTTGGGCAGCTTGTCCAACAGAACCCTTGCTATGGGGTCAGCTCTTTCCACACATCTCTGAACCTTACAACATCTTCTATCCATCTACATCAGTTGAGACATGTTGGACGCAGGATCAGGGCACGCGTGGGCTCTGCCAATGATTGGGTGATGAGGTGGGTGCTTAACTGTGACACACTTTGGTGAGTGAGCAATGGAATTAGCTCCCTCAGCCAAGGCAAGTCCTCTGCTGCAGACCAGCTCTGGGGTCTCCATACTGCCAGACTTTCCTCTGGAGAAGACCTCACTTTGCAAGTAAGTGGTTGGACTCTGGCAAGATGCTGGCTCCTGACTCTGCAGTATCATGGTGGCTATGGTGGGGATCTGCTGGAAGTGGAGGCTGCCTGGCCTGGCAGTCACTGCTGGAGACCTGCATGAGGTTTTGCTAAGGAAGGGTTGGAGGTGGAACATGCACTGACTATGCTGGATGGGACAGAGAGTAGTCCGTGGAGAAAAGGGCTTGATGTGGACACCTGGAGTCCTTGGTGCACCCCTGGCACCTGCCTTGGTACTGGGCAAGTCACTTCTGTCTGCCCCAGGCTCCACTTCGCATGGGCTGCAGCCCATCAGCTCATTGCAGGTCCAACCCTTTCCCAGCCACCTCTGTTGCCTACCCTGGCAGCTCCCAGGAAAGGGGAATGGGATGAGAGGAGGAAAATAACCCAAGCAATGGCTGGGACACATTTGGGATGGGATGTGGGCTGAAAGCTCCAGCCACGGGAAGGCAGAAGAACCTCAACACTCCTCCATGGACCCTTCAACCATCCCTTGGCCACGGTTGGGTGGGGCCACCTTCCCCACCTCAAGAGCTCCCCCATCAGCAGCACTGAAGCACACAGGGATGTACAAAACAGTGAATGCTTTTTATTTCACTGCCAGAGTGTAACCACCATAAATTCATAAAACTCAAAAAAAAACAAAACCCCAAAACAAAACAAAAAAGTGATTACTAAAAGGCATACATTTTTTTTTTCCTTTTTTGTTTTTTACACATGACGTAAGTAAACAGACAAATTTCTTTTTTAAAAAGGTTATAAAGTGTCAAGATCCTCTAGCTCATCTGCATATTCAAAGTGATGCCGCCTGATACAAAAAGCGTTGGGTATAATAATTTAGCTATGGCTCAGACCAAAAAAAAAATAACAAAAAATTAAAAAAAAGAAACAAAAAAAGTCATCTGGGCTTAATCTACATACTACTACGACTGCCCACGGAGTTAAAAAGGAAAATATGCAGCTCTTTGTTGCACAGAAAGAAACAGTCAGGAGTTCATTGGGTCTAAAGGGAAGCTGAGCATGGTGGAACCTCCCCCCCCCTCCCCAGGAATGTCTGATAGAGCCTGTGACCACAGCCAGCCCATGACCCCCCCCAGAAGCGTGGAGAAACCAGCTGCATCTTTCACCCCCCATCCAAACTCAGCCACCAAACTGCACCTACCCAGCCTGCTGGAAGAGAGGGAGACCTTGGAAACTGCGTGGAAGTCACGAATCTCCCTGGGCTCTTTCCCACTGGGACTAATAAAAACCAAACAAACTCAACAAAAAAAAAGAAAAGCAACTCGGTCTATTGTAGATGGAGCTTCCTGGGGAAATCTGTTACTCATAAACCTCCCCACTCTTAGCTCTCAGCCCAAGCACCAGTGTCAGCCTTGCTGCAAGACTCATCACATGGATTTAGAAATGCAAAGTCTTTAAATAGGCATCATCAGACCTTTCTTAAATAAAGTGGCCACCTGTGATGGTCACGTTGTGCTCCTTCCCACCATTGCCCCCACCACGTGCTCCACCTGACTGGTAAACATGGAGAACAGAAGGTACAGGAGCCTGTAATGGAGAGAAGGACACATGCATGCCACTGGGGAGAGGACACAACTATGAATTCCTGCTCTGATTTATTCCCCCATGTGAGGTTCAGCCATGATTGATTTCTGGGTAAAGTCTAAAAGTCTTGGTTTGGTGGTTGGGGCATCTCTGGTTTGTCAACACTTGGGTCTCCAAAGCTCTTGCTACCAGTTTGGAGCCCTGTCCCTGCCAACTATGGAAAGAGGGTGGGTTTCCAAGGAGGGGGTGAGGGAGGTGGACAGGCGTGAGGAGGTATAAAACCCCCCCTTGTGCCTTTGCTTCTGCAGAAAAGGGCAGCAGAAGGTGGTTGGTTTGCAGCCAAAGCCATGGGGGTGTCAGTTCCATATGACATCTGCCAAGAGCCAGTGGAGACAACTGGAGCCATAACAGAATCAGCAAACACATCAGATATTTAAGGCTCTCCTTTCAACATCTTGGCATCTGAGGTGAAACTAGGGTAAGTGTACAAGGAGAGACCCCAAAACCAACCATGAGCCCTTGGCTACTTAGGCCTTGCTCTGGTGCTGTGTCTACTGAGCTCCAACTTTCCCTCTTCCATAACTGTCCCAAGATTTTTGGGGGAACTGGGCTCTTCTTTCAGATTTCTAACCCAAACCCCAGTTGTAAGACCCCTCCCTTTCCCCAGCTTGTTGTTTCTCTAACTGTCTCCAGGCTGAAACATTGAGAAGCTGGTACCTCAGAGGTAGGAGCCCAAGTCCAACCCAGAGAAACCTTTGAGAGTATTCAAACCCTCCACGCAAGGACAGCAGCTCCAGGGCTACTGAGGTGTCCTGTCCATGGAGCAGCACATGGGAGGTGACATAAGTCCCAGGATGGGGGAGATACAAAGAAAAAAATCAGGACAATTAAACTAGCATGAGTTTGGTTATTTTTTTTGCAGTGACTCATAAAACTGAAGAGTATCAAGATGTGGCTCTGCCAGCCAGAGGTGCTCAGGATTTGGCCACATGTACCAGGTCAAGGGCTGCTCTTACACTAGAAGCTCCCTATTTTTAAGGTGGTTGGGTTGATGCTACCTAAAGCAAAGCAACACTGCAAAGCCTGTCCCCCAAACAAGCCCACCAGGCTGAGATCTGAGTGCTCAGCATCAAGCACTTGCACCATCAAACCCAGCATGGAGGAGGTGAAGAGTTCCCAAAGGAGGATGAAATCAAGCCCCTCTGTTCCCATCCTAACCCCAACTTAAAAGCATCATGGCTGAAGCCCCGGACTGCTTGCCCTGGACAATCTGCCATTTGATGCTTCCATGAGCATGGATGAAGAAAACATTTCTCCTTCCTCTTTCCAGGATAGAAACATCTCCAAGCCTGCAAAGCAATGGTTCCTACTCCTTTACCCTAAACTTCTCACAAGTCATGGCACAGCCTGTTGTGACCGTGGAGCACATGGGACTGTGAGGTCTCCTGGCCAAGAGGGATTGGGGCTGAGCCACCTCCTACTGCTCCTGGGGATGAAGCAGCACCTATTTTAGCAGCAGGAGGACACACCCAGGCAGGAAGGGGATGGTGGCCCAGCCAGCAGAACCACTCTAATACAGGATCAGGCCCTTTCATCATCCCAATCTCTCATCCTTCCCAACCAATGCAGACCCTTCATCCATTGCTGCCTTCCCCAGAAGACACAGGGATCAACAGGCTGGAATGGGGCAGGAGAAGCTCAAGGGACCAAGGGCTGTCCCATAATATGAAGGCTTGGAGAGGCCAGAGGTGTATGGAAGGACAACTGTGAGGCCATGCGTTGCACCACAGCCCACCCCATGAGATGGCCTTCCCTGCCATGCAACAGCCCTGAGGAAGGAGGACTCATGCTGGAAACAGCTCCAAGCTCCTCCTCTGCTCACTCATGGTGACACAAAGCTGTCCCCTACCCTTCTGCAGGTTCTGAAGGTGTCTAACCAGCCTTCCTCAGTGCTCATCCCAAGAGATGAACCCTCTGAAGCAAATCTCTGGGTAGCCTGCATTTCAGAAGGCACACAAACCTTTGGAGATACTCAACATGGGGCAATGAAGGCACCTCAAGTTGGGCAGCCTAAAAGCACGATGCTGGATGACTAGTCCTCCTTGCCCCAACAACTGTGACCCTCTGGAACTGAGGGGGTGAGCAGCAGTGAGCCCAAAGGATACCTGGAGCATCTTGTGGGCCCTGGATGGCTGCCAGATGGGACCTAGAGCTGGGGATCAGCCTTGGAGACCATAGGTCACCTCCTGGGCTCCCCTAGGCTATGATGGGAGAAAGAAAGGCCAGAGGTCGTGCGGAAGACAAACAGGGTTTTTTTTAAAGGTTTTTTTTTTTTTTAATTAGCAAATTTCTTCTTATCCTCATTAAAAGAAAAATCACCCCCGTGCCCACTACGTGCCCACTGCTCCAGCTGCTGCAAGCGTTCAAAGGCAGAAAGTTGAGAGATGTTTAATGTCCCAGCTCAGGGGCAGCTCCGAGGTCACCCCTCCAGGGCCTGGGCTGGGGGGGGCCACATTATGGATGTGGGAAAGGCAGGTGCAACATCTGGTGATGTGCTCTTGGCCAAGAGCACCCAAAATCCCCCCCAAAAGCTGCAGCCCAGTCCCTCAGCCAGCAAATGCAGCGGTGGAGGACATGGATGGACATGCCCTGAGATGCACCTTGTGTCCTCAGGGCATCACAGCCAGGATTGTGGTTTGTGGCCACGGCTCAGTGATGGGGACACGATGGGAGAGAACCCACCACCCTGTGCATTGCATTTGGAAGCTATAAATAAGAGCACCCCACACTTTGAGGGACCCAGTGCTGACCCAGCTGGGTGCCTCAAAGCCCTACCACAGTCCCCAAGTTTCTCAGCACCTCTGTCTTCACTGCAAGTCCCCAACAAGCCCCATCTGCAGCTGGCATCGAGGCAAGGGGGAGATGGTGAACGGCAGAAGGGCCAGGAGAAAGGAAATGGTGGTGAGGAGGACTTAGCTCAGCCCTTCCCGTGGCCACAAGACCAGCACCAAGCTATGAAACCCCTTCACCTCTCCTTGCTCTCACCATCTTCCCCCCTGAGGCCATTGCGCTGTCCCCACCTCCATCCCTGCTGCTGCAGCCCTTATTTATAAGGAGTAGGTGGGAAAGGGTTTTTCTGGGGGTGCTCCAGCCTTCCTGCTCCCCAGCCCTGCCTGCGTCACCCCAAACCAAGCACCCTTCACCCATCCCTCTCAGCGCAGCAAAGGGAGGAGGAGGAGGAAGGCGATGAAGAACCATCACGTGAGCTCATTGCCTGCTAACACCAAGAGTCAAAGGGCTGAGCTGATTTCCCTCCTCAGGGCTGTAGCTGGAGAGAGCAGCTTTTTTGGGGAAGGGGGGTCTGGCAAGAGGACCAGGCTGTGGGTGCTGGAACACGTTGGGGGTGGCCCGTGACCCCCCAGCTCTGGCAGAGGGGCTGGGCCGGGTGGGATGTGCGCGAGTGGGCGGGTGTCTGTGTGCACGGAGTTTGGCAAGAGGTCACTGAGGTTACATGATGCAGCATTTGTTCTTGTGGTTATGAGGGTCCTTAAATCGGAGTCTCTGCTTTGGTCGGTATTTTTCCAAGTAGGTCAGCTGCTTGCTGTTGATGGCTCCTCTGCGCTTCCTGCGGGGACAGAGAAGGGCCAGCACAGTCAGCAGTGAAGAGAAGACCCCCCCCAACTCTCAACCCACCCCTGTTGGGGTGCTGAGACCTCCCTGCTTGGAGCAGGAGGGGATTTTGGAGGATGCAGCTGTGTCCATCCTCTGGGGATGGAGACAGGCACTGACCCCAGCAGCTTTTCCTGCACGTCAGGACATGGAGAACTGATGAGGAAACATGTGGGGCAGCTGCCAGAAGCAGGGTGCCTGCCAAAAGCCCCCCCAGCTCCTGCCCCAGCCTCCTACAGCCCCAATGCAAAGGAATGGGGTGCCTGATGCCAGCACCTCCCTTTCCCTCCCCCTAAAGGGGAGAAAAGCAACCCCAGCACCCCAAAATAAACCCGCTGGGACACGCCAGATCTCTCTGTCCCCTTGGAGAAGTGGTGGTTTCTCCCATGACGTTGAAATGCCACTTGACTTACTGTCGGATGAACTGGATGGCATCTTCATACTTCATCCCACTCTCGATCAAGGCCAGCGCGACAAGGACGGGAGCACTGAAAGGCAATGGCAGAGGTGGTCACTCCCCAGCATTGCCACAACAAGCTCTCAGCAAAAGAAAAACTCTCCTGGGGCACTGGCAGGACAGCACCGAGCCACCTGAGTCCTCTCTGGTGCCAGGAGATGCTCAAGGAGAAGCTTGGGCAGCAGACTGCCCATCAATGACTATTCCCTCTAAGGTCTCCACTGCTCAAAACCCCTGCTCTAAGGTGGAAGGAGGAGAGCAGGGGTGGTTTTCCCTCTCCTCTCTTCAGGGGTGGGGTGGCAGGGCTCTAACTCACCGCCCCAGGCCAGCAACGCAGTGCACGGCCACGCAGCACCCAGGGTCTTCGCAGAACTTGGTCTTCAGCAGGTTGAGCCAATCTTCCACTATCTTGCTGGGAGGAGGCGCTCCATCATCAAACGGCCAGTCCTGAAAGGTTGGAGGAAGAGAGAAACATCTGTCAGACCCTGAGGAAAAACTCAGGGGGCTGCTTTTTATTCAGGGTGATGGTGTGTGGGACCTCAGCAGCGGGGAGGTGGATCTGTGTGCCAGGAACCAGGCTCACAGCACAGCTCTGTGGGGATGTAGCAGGTTTTGCAGCACCATCTGGCATGGAGGAATCTCCCAGATGCTTTGGCTCAGGATTTGCAACCATATGAGTCTAGGTCTGGGGTCCTCCTGTCTTCAGGAGGACCTACAGGATCTGCAACATGGTCCTCATGTCCTCTGCAGACCAGGGTGGCCACTGCCTGCCTTCTCCTTGTTCAGATTACCACACTGAGCTCCTGGATGATGCAACTCCCATCCTCCCCACCACCAGCTGTCCTCTAAATCCAGCACTCGGGAGCACAAAGCCACTTTGAAGGAAGCTTCAGCAAAGATGGCTTGGAGATGGGTGAAATCTCAGGGTCTGACATGGTGCTGCAACATTTGGAGGGGAAGGTGAACACACAAGCCCCAAAAGGATGCTCTGGGGAATCCCTAACACAGCCCTAGAGAGAGGTGAAGGCAGGGAGGGAGACCCACCCCTGCAAGTGGGGCCATTTAAACAGCATCCTTCAGGAAAGGCTCTTAAGGGACAAAAAAAAAAAAAAAAAGAGCCCATCCTCTCCTGAGCTTCATTCTCAAGCTGCAAGGACTCAACGCTGGTGATGAAGTGGGTAAATGGGTGCTGCATTAAGCACCCCCTTGGCCATGGACTCTGCTATGGGGACAAAGTGTTCCCCCCTTGCCATTTTGGGGTAAGGATGGTCTCACCAGCACTGGCAGCCAAAGGCTTCACATCTCTCCCAAACTAGGGATTTCTCTCCCAAAATGGGTTTGGTAGGAGGAGCTATGCAGCAGTTGGAGAGAGGGACAGGCAGGGGAGCATCACTTGGAGGGGAAGCAGCAGGGTGAGCCCGGGTGGGTGGGAAGCACGAGGCCATAATCCTCATGTTTGAGGAGTGAGTCACTAAGCTGCTGTGCTGGAGTCATCCTTGGTGTAAGATGACAAAAAAAGCTGCTGACCTTCACTTCACTGGAACACGTAACGTGATTTCAGTTGGGCTTTGCTAAGAAAGGGGCGTGATGGGCTTCAGGGTATCGACCTGCACAGCCTGCTGCCTGTCCTGCCAGACCTCCTCCTCCTCCTCATGGTGACAGCCACGAGTGCAGGTCACCGTGTCTGCCCCAGGGATGACACACCACACCACAAAATAATCAGATCACAGAATGGTTTGAGGTAGAAGGAACCTTCCAGTATCATCTAGTCCATCCTCCCTCCCCATCCGTCACTAGATGAGGTTGCTCAAATCCCCAGCCTGCCCTGGAACACTTCCAGAGATGGGGCATCCACAACTTTTCTGGGCAAGCTGTGCCTGTGTCTCACCACTCATCATAAAATCTCTTTGTTATATCCAGTCTAAACCTACCCTCTTTCAGTTTTAAAACCATTGCCCCCTTGTCCTGTCTCTACAGGCTCTGTTAAAAAGTCTTCCCCAATCTTTCTTATAAGCCCCTTTTTGACAGTGAAAGGCTGCAATAAAGTCTCCCCAGAACCTTCTCATCTCCAGGCTGAATCACCCCAACTCTCAGCCTTTCTCCACAGGACAGCTGTTCCAGCTCCCTGACTGTTTTTGTGGCATCCTCTGGTTCCCTTCCAACAGGTCCATGTCTTTCTTGAGCTGAGAACTTCAGAGCTG
This sequence comes from Brachypteracias leptosomus, assembly GCA_013401335.1. Taxonomy (NCBI): domain Eukaryota; kingdom Metazoa; phylum Chordata; class Aves; order Coraciiformes; family Brachypteraciidae; genus Brachypteracias; species Brachypteracias leptosomus. The sequence continues at coordinate 83,228 of VYZX01032808.1, read as the reverse complement.
GACACAGGACTCCAGGTGTGGCCTCACCAGAGTAGAGCAGAGGAGCAAAACCACCTCCCTTGACCTTCTGGGCATGCTTCTTTTGATGCAGCCCAGGACATAGGTGCCCTCCTGGGCTGTGAGTACACACTTGACTCATGTCCAGCTTTTCATCCACCAGTACCCCCAAGTCCTTCTCTTCAGGGCTGCTCTCAACCTATTCATCACCCAGTCTGTCCCGATACTGGGGATTGTCCTGACTCAGCTGCAGGACCTTGCACTAGCCTTGTTGAACTTCATGAGGTTGGCATGGGCCAAGGTCCCTCTGGATGGCATCCCTTCCCTCCAGCATGTTGTCTGCACTACTCAGCTTGGTGTCACCTGCAAACTCACTGAGGGTGCACTTGATCCCACCATCTACATCACTGATGAAGACATTAAGCACTATTGATATATCCAATGCAGTGTATCCATCCTACCCCATAAACCTTCCTACAGTGAAACCTGCACAGCGTTGGTTCTCCAGCAAGATTTCTGCCCCATCTCTGAGCTGCTGGAAGAGCTGCCAAGCAGATGTCCATGGTATAGGACACCCATGTCCAGCACAACCTGGTCACTTCCACCAGCTTCAGAGATGCTTGGGATCCCCTGCAGCACACAGAGGAGCCAAAAGCAGGGGATGGCCAAGATCCCAGGGAGCATGCCCAGGATGGGACCATGGCTGTGGGTGTTGGCACCAGATACACCACACCAGAGTCAAGCTCAGCTTGTGCCTATTCCCCAAAGAAAGGGATAGGATATAAAAATATAGCCTATATATAGAGATATATTTGATATAGGTATATAGAGAGATATCTGTGTCTCTGCATAGATGTATCTATCCATAGACACATAGGATAGAGATACATAGGATATAGTTATGATATGCCTTATATAGTTTCTATATAGCTATAGAAACATATGGTTTTATATATATATATGTAGCTTCTATATATATGTATAGAAGCTACATAGTTTCTATACAGTGTCATATATAGTTTCTATATCTAGGATATTGGTACCTGCCTGTATAAAACATTTATATATAAGATACAGAGATATCTAGGATAAGATATCTCTATGTAACTATATCTGCATCTTATATATCTGTATTATATATTTATATAGAGAGATATCTTTTATATGACAGAGAGAGGTATCTATATTTAGGTATGTTTTATATAAATAGACTATGTATATCCTAGATATTAAACTCACACTGGAGGACACAAGTTAGAAACAGGGAAAAAGGCAGCATTTGGTATGTAAGTGAGCAGATATGATAGCTGTATCTACCTATAGAATCTGTATGTAGGGTATCATATCAGTAACATATATCCTATAGAGACATAGCATCTCTGTCTACAGAGATGTGCTTCTGGAGGATCTGTATCTAGACAGACATAGGATCTATTGTCTGCCTATACCCCAGAGAACTGAGGATACAGCTATTTCTCTCTATAGGATATACATTATACAGAGAGAAATCCAGATGATATCTACACACAGAGGACCACCCTAGGAGACACGAGGCCCTTCCAAAACCCTCTCCTAAATATTGAGCAGAGCCTCCCTTCCCAGCTGGAGCTGAACTCCCTGGCAGGGCAATCACGTCTGACATCATCTCCAATTACTTATCAGCCAAGATACAGCCCAGGCAGCTGCCTGCTCTGCCTCTCCTCCTTCTGCTTGCTGCCTGCTCCCTTCCATCCCTCAGAGATGCTCCTGGAAGAGCAAAAAACCTGCACCACCTGGGTAAGAGAAGGCTGAGGGTAACAGGAACCAGGCACATCTTCCACGTGGGATCAGGAGCTCTCATCCCTGGATGCTTCAAAGCCTGAGCAGCAGGCAGGGGAGGCAGCTGCCGACTCCACCATGTGAGTCACAGTTTCGGCTGCGTGGGCAGAACTTTCTTTTTTTAAAGCACCAGCCCAAGCTCAGCCTGGGGAGCTCGCCCTGAGCATGAAGCTGGGCTTCAAACCCTGCTCCTGGGCTCCAAACCCCAGCTCCTGGGCTTCAAACCCCACTTGTGGGCTCCAAACCCCCGCCCCAGGGCAAGCATGATGCTGTTTTGGGCTCTCTGAAATGTAGGGTTTCTAGCAGACCCAAGGGATGGAAGGGGTTGCCCACCCTCCATGCCCATCCTGCTGCCCACCTACCATGACAGTGATGCCATCCTTCTCCAGGGGGGTCTTGTCATAGGTCACTTCGCACACTCGCACAACCGTGGTGGCACCGTATTTCTTCAGGTCCTGGGGAGGCAAGAAGAAGGAGGGGGCTGAAAAAACCCTGCCCAGTTGCAGCCCAGTTAACCCCAACACATCCAAGCCCTGCTATGACCACAGGGACCACTAGAGACCCTAAAATAGAATCATAGGATCATTTAGGTTGGAAAAGACCTCTAGGATCATCAAGTCCAACCTTCATCCCAACATCTCCCTCACCACTAGACCATGTCACAAAGAGCCACATCTACTCATTTTTTGAACCCCTCCAGGGATGGTGACTCCACCGCCTCCCTGGGCAGCCTGTTCCAGTGCCATGCCCCATCTCTGGACCTTCAAGCAAACCCCTGAAAGTGCTGGGGGCCCCAAGCTGGAATTGATCTATGGATGAGTCACAACCCAGCAACATGTTTTGTTCCAAGTGGTTCCAAGTGTTCCCCCTTGGCTGATAAATAGCAAACAGATGAAGAAGAGAAGATGAAGGTGTGCTGAAGGGGTGTTGCTGAGTTTGGTGTTGCCCTGAGGAAGAAGAGAGCTGGCAGCACAACTCCTCATGGTCCACCCAGCCCAGGAAGCATAAGGAAACATAAAACCCCTGGGCACCAAAGCCATGTGACCATGGTAGGATTTTTAACGAGCACCTTCATGACTCTCTGGAGTCATGAGCACTAATGGGGCCACTTAGTTTTGAGCCCTGATGGCCACACCAGCAGAGACTCCGCACCCAGGCAAAGAAACATCCCCAACATGGGTGCAAGTCCCTCAAAGGAGAAGTTATTTGCACCTGGCAAGGTTGCATCTCTCACTGCAGAAATGCACAGAGGTGGCTGGGGGGGTTGTAGGATTATGTGCCAGTGCCAGGCACCGTGTGAGACCATCCCCTTCAGTCATCCATAGAATCATAGAATGTTTGAGGCTGGAAGGGACCTCTAGAGGTCATCTGGTCCAACCTCCCTACACAAGTACAGACATCTCTACCTGGGGCAGGTTGCTCAAAGCCCCATCAAGCCTGACCTTGAAGGACTCCAGGGATGGGGCCCATGCATGCTCACCAGACCATGGCAAATCCCACAAGTTTGGCAGCAAGGCCAAAAATCTAAGAGGCTTGAGAAAAGGAGAATTTTTCCTCCTTCCAACTATCACTGTCCCCACTGCCTCGTGCTCAGCATGCAGGGGATGAGGTGGTTGCCCTCAAATTGCAACCACCTTCCTGTGGCTCTCGGGGCCGTTGGTGCTCACACCTGGTTCTGTTAGGTGTGTGTTGGGGGGGTTTCCTTGTGCTCAGAGGATGCTGCTGGTGCCAGCACATCTGAGCTCAATGTGGTTTAGGTCTAAGGCAAAACCCCTTCTCCAGGTCCACATGCAGCCCCACGTCCCACCACAAATACAGCCACATCCCAAAGCAACTCTTCCCAAGCAGAAGCTGCTTGTGCCAGCTCAGCTGAACCTGGAGGACACAGCATTTCTCTGAGGCAAGTCATACAATCATAGAATAGAACCATAGAATCATTTAGGTTGGAAAAGACCTTGAGGATCATCAAGTCCAACATCTCCATGACCCCTAGACCATGTCCCAAAGCACCACATCTACTTGTTTTTTGAACCCCTCCAGAGATGGTGACTCCACCACTGCCCTGGGCAGCCTGGTCCAGTGCCTGACCACTCTTTCAGTAAAGAACTTCTTCCTAATGTCCAATCTAAACCTCCCCTGGAGCAACTTGAGGCCATTACCTCTTGTCCTGTCATTAGTTACTTGGGAGAAGAGACCAATCCCAGCCTCACTACAACCTCCTTTCAGGTAGTTGTAGAGAGCAATGAGGTCTCCTCTCAGCCTCCTCTTCCCCAAGCTAAACAACCCCAGTTCCCTCATAAGACATTCTCCAGACTCCTCACCAGCTTCGTTGCCCTTCTCTGGACCCTCTCCAGCACCTCAACGTCCTTCTTATACTGTGGCACCCAAAACTGGACACAGTACTCAAGATGTGGCACTCGTAAGACTGAACTCAGAGTCTTTCAGCCCAGACCATGGACATACATACACTAATCCTCCCTTAACTCCCAGCTGTTGGCAGTGCTGGAGGTGGTGCTCCCAGGCAGGACACCATTGCTGGTTCAAGCCCAACAAACCTATTGGAAAGTCACTGGGATATTTGGGATGAAAAGACCATGCTGAGGTGCTGGGAGATGCAGGGGAGGTTGTGTGCATCCATGTGCATCACTGCAAAGCCCCAGGACGTGATGTGCTGGTGGAGCTGGCTGAGGATATAATAGGAATGGAGAAACTCTGCCACATCTCCAAAACATTCTACCCAAAAAAGCTGTTGGTGATGGAACCACCCTAGGATACCCCTGGGGGCCACGGTACCAAAGGGGCCGTGCTGCTGTCTCATCCTATGCAGGATTGATCCCTGCTGCATCTCAACATTGGCTTTTAGCCCCGATTTCCCCCTTCCATCCTCCCCTCCTTACCTCCAAGAAGGTGCTGAGTGTGGCATTGGTGGGGTTGTGGGTGATCAGGAACCTCATGTTTTTGTAGCAGACCTCCACCGGCGCAGGGCGGTTCATCCGGGCCATGGTGGGATGGGAGGAGGGTGAGGTGCTTCTGATGATGGTGGGGGGGAAAAAACCCAAAAAAAGTGTGGTGTGGAGAGGGGGAAGGGGGGAAAACAACCCCAACAATCCCTCTGCTCTTCAAAAATAAAAAAAAAAAAGGATCAAGAACTCAATATACAGACGTTGTGCAAATAATCCCAGCTCCTGGGAGTGCGCCGGCTTCTCTGACACACCTCAAAACCCCAGGGGAAAAAGCCAGATGGGGGAAAAAAAATAATATTAATGATAATAATAATAATAATTAAAAAAACCAAAGAAAAATCCCTTCGCTGTAGTGTCGGTGTCCTCGGTGTGTGCGGCGGCGAGCGGCGGCCGCCTCCGGTGCCGGGCGCTCCCCGGCGCTCTAGAAAG
>VYZX01032808.1:43106-78003 GCA_013401335.1 Brachypteracias leptosomus | reverse complement strand
GGCGCTTAAGAAGGGCCTCTGCAGATATAGGGGGGGTGGGGGGGAGGGGCCCCCCCGTCACGTTACCCCATCGGGGTATGTGGAGTACTTGGGGGGGGCACGGGGGGCCGGGAGCCTACGGGGCGGCGTCGGCGGCGTCCGGCAGCGGTCCCTCGCTGGGGCGATCCATGCACGGGAGTCTTGAATGGTTGAGTCGGAGGGTGGGGATGCTGGGCGAGATGAGAGGAGGTGGTTGGGGGCTGCTTCACGGGGTGGGTTGCTGGGGGTGGTGGGGTTCAGAGCTGCTCCTCAACACCTCCATAAATCCCGGCAGAGAGCGAGGCTGCAAGGGAAGGGAAAGGGAGAGATGGCGATGAGGGTGGCTTCCTAGCCAGGATGGCTCCAAGAAGTTCCTGGCTGGTGCGGGTGGGACATGGTACCCCTGAAAGCACCAGCACCTGTATAGAATCACAGAATCATTTAGGTTGGAAAAGACCTCCAAGATCATCAAGTCCAACCTTTGTCCAACATCTCCATGACCCTTAGACCATAACTCAAAGCACCACATCTACTTGTTTTTTGAACCCCTCCAGGGATGGAGACTCCACCCCCTCCCTGGGCAGCCTGTTCCAGTGCCTGACCACTCTTGCAGTAAAGAACTTCTTCCTAATGTCCAATCTAAACCTCCCCTCGCGCAACTTGAGGCCATCACCTCTTGTCCTATCATTAGTTCCTTGGGAGAAGAGACCAACCCCAGCCTCATTACAACCTCCTTTTAGGTAGTGGTAGAGAGCAATGAGGTCTCCTCTCAGCCTCCTCTTCTCCAAGCTAAACGATCCCAGTTCCCTCAGGCGCTCCTCATACATTAGGAGCATCCCTGACTATTCTCCTCTTCACAGGAGACCACAGATTAGAAAGCAAGGTGCTACTTAAAGAAAAAGCTGAAATATCATCTGCAAAGGCACTGGAAAGCCAGGGGGGCAACTCCCATTTTCCCTGCAAAAGGGAAAAGCACATGGCAGGGAAGGGGCTGGCTCTCAGCACCCAGCTGGTGTATTTAAGCACCTGAACCACACGAGCTGACCCTCCTGGCACCCATTCCACCTCCCCAGAGCTCACCTTGGTGTCCTCGAGATGCACAGTGAATATTTCCACCCCAAACACGCCGCTCTGCCCGAACCCAGTCGCCTCTGCCTCTAATCAGCTGCACGCTGCCAGCGCTGCTCGAGCGGCTAACGTCCACCAAATGCACCTCTAATGCTCTTAGGCAAACTAAGCTACCCACAAATGAGCTTTCTTGGGGAGAGGGAGGGGCAGGGGGGGGTCACGAGTGTGTGGTTTCACCAGTGCTAGTGATGGATGTGTCCCTGCTTGCTCACCCCCATCCCTGTCACCGCCAGCTGGAAAATACCCTGACCTCACAACCTGGGGCATCTTTGACTTCAAGGATGGCAATGGGAAGAACTAAAAAGAAAACCCCAAAAAATCAATTCCCACTGTGGAAATGTCAAGATCTAAGAGGAGGTGGGTGCAGAGGGCAGGTGAGGGGGCTGCCAGCCCTGCTTGGGAAACCCGGAGCTTCCCCGGGTTGTCACCCGCTGGACTCTTGTTTTGAAGCTGGTCCTTTCCCCGGGTCAGCAGCTGCTTAGCTGGCCTCAAAATAGACCATAAGCACATAAGTAACCCGAGCTGGGCCAGCGTGCACCCCCTCGCCTCTCCTCCTGATGCCCCAGTGCCCAGAAACTTTCCCCTCCGTGTTGTTTTATCCCAATGCAACAAGGTGGGAGCAGGGAGGTGGCACTGGGCACCAAGCAGCTCATCCCACCACCCGGGTGCTGCTGCTGGGCTCCTCTGTGCCTCAGCATCATTCACAACCTACTTGCTGGCTCCTGCTTCACCAGCAGTCCCTGGGAATGAAAAAATCAAATAGCAAAGGGGAAAATAAGCCAGGCAAGGTGGCAAGGGGAGGCACGGCTGCTTTTCTGAACATGCCCAGCTTGGCTGCTAAAATTGTGGATTTTCCTGCAGGCAGGGCATTTATTATTTGTTACTGGCAGTGTGTGTGAGCCCTGGCATCTCTGCACCCATGGGTTTACAGCTGGAGTTTTGGAAAGGAGATTAGAGGGGGACAGGAGCTGAAAAAGGGTCAAAATTCAAAGGGATTTCAGCACTGAGCCCTCCTCAGCAGACCCTCATATGTCCATGTTCTCCTGAGCTGCCTTGAATCCCCTTGTCAGTCACATCCCATCACTCCTGACTTATTTTTTTCCCCCATTAAAAAAATCAGGTAAAGGTACCCTAGAGCCAGGAGGAGATGGGACAGAAGCAGCTCTGTGGTTTGTGATGGGGGCTGGTGGCCAAGCAGCAAGCTGAGGGCTCCTTTGGTTGGAGTCTGTTGTTTTGGGGTTTTTTTGAAAAAAAGAACAATCCATCCTGCAAGGATGCTCTGCAAAGTTCATCCTGGGGCAGATTTTCCAGTCTCCATTGAGAAAATGATATTTTAGCAATCAATAGAGGCTGGAAGCTCAGCTCCCAGCAGCATTTTGGGTCTGATCAGAGCATTTCAGGCCCCAGGTGATGCTGACACCCCCAGAACAGCTCACCCTCCCCAGCTGTACCATGGCAGCCAACCTCCTACAGGTCCAGTTGCTGAGCTGTGGGCCAACAGAGCCACAAGAAGAGCCCAGCAATTGAGTGAGTGAATGTTTCTCAAGAAAAAAGACCTGCTGGCAACCACCTCAGCAAGCTTCTTCCTTCCTTCTCCATTCACTTAAAGGAAAAAAAGAGGCTAAAACCTTCCAAAGGGATGGGAGGCAGGAGGGATGGGCAGCCACAGATGCCTGCTCAAAGAGTTGCTGGAAAGCAGATATGGCTCCAAATCATCCCCTTGCAAACCCAATTTCTCTGAAGCAAAGCATCCAAGGATCTTCCTTCAGCTTCCACCATATTTAATGACATCTTGCCTTGTGTCCCTCCGGGCTCAATGCACAAATAAAAACAGCAAAAAAACCCCTTTTTCCCCATCCCAACTAACCCAATACCCCTTTTTAACCAGCCGCAGGGTCATGGTAATAAAAATTGTGCCTGTGTTTAACTGTGCCCTGGATTAAACCCACTCCCTGAGCAACCCCATGGGACCGGGAGCTGCTGTGAGCACCAATGCCAACATGGCAAGCTGGGAGCAGTAGCTTCCTCCCCATCATCATCATCATCATCCAACACACGATTCATGCTCCACTGGGGCTCTGGATCCCATTTGATGTTTTATTGGCTTGGGCGCACTCGCTGCCAGTAACAAGAGGTTCACTGGGAACCATGTCTGAGAACAGCGAGTGCTCCTTTCCCACAAGGTCTCCTCTCCAGTGGACACGTTTCAAGTATTTTGGCAACTGCACATCCCAGCAATTCAGCCCCAAAGCCCATAAATCCCTAATGGATATTCAATCGCAAATCGTCCCCAGTGCTCCGGGCTGGGATGCTGATCACCATATTAAGCATGGCAGAACATGAGGAAAAGGGTATTTTGGCTGATATTAACAACCTGCCAAGTGAATAAATATCCTTCTGACTGGAGCGCTCCAGGGGGTTGAGATGAAGCACATGAGGACACAGAAAGCAAGCCCTGGATGAGGATGCCCAGCAGTGCCTGTCAGGCTCAAATCCACCAGGGTGAATGAAGCCCAATGAAGGAAATCCAGCACAGATGACCAGAGGAATCACATACCCTGCTGCCACTGTCCCTCTGCTGTGCCCAAGGCCATGGAGGGACAGGGAGCACCACCCCACAACATGCTTATCACTGCCAACCCAAGATCTACAAGCTCATCTCAGATTCATGGGCAGCACTTGCCTTTGAATTTCCACAAATATTGATATGACGTGGTGGGTTCTTCCTTGTAAAGCCCCCAAAGATACACATACCACATGTGCTGCCAGCTCTCTTCTTCCTCAGGCCAACACCAAACTCAGCAACATCCCCTCAGCAGAACTTCATCTTTTATTCTTCATCTGTTTGCTCTTCTCTGTCTCAAATCAGCCAAGGGGAACACACCACTGAGAGAGAGCTCAGCAAGTGACCCCAACAGGAACTCTCTTCCAACTGACCAGCTCCTTATTGCTTCTCCCAAACTGGTCAGTTCCTGGTTGATTTATCTCTAGCCTCGCCCACCACCCCAACCACGATCACCTGGAGCCTCACACAGGTGGGGCAGGTTCTGCCTCTGGGGCCTTGAGGAACAAAACATGTTGCTGGGTTGTGACTCATCCATAGGTCAACTCCAACTCAGGCCCCACAGCCCAGGTCCCAGCACTTCAAAGCCAAAATGAATTTTTCACCATGATTGTGGAAGTTTCTGGTTCTTCCACAAGAAGTTATGCAGCCAAGAGCCTGATGAGGATCCAGGGTGAACATGATCTAGTGTGGCAAGAGAGTAATGGAGGATGCTGCTCTAGGGGATGGGGACCACCAAGTCATCACATCCCTGTCTGCACCCCAAAGTGGAGGGGGTCACAAGGCTCTCCTAATTATTCTTGAACAACACAACAGCTCCATTACATGTACTTTGACCTACCAACTGTGCAAGGGATGAGGTTGCTCTTCCCCCCAGCACCTCAAGGCTAAATAAAGACCAGACCTTCCTTGCTGCAGTTCACAAAAGGTCTTGGCTGGAGCAACAAGCAGATGCCCGACCTGCCAGCAATGCTGCTGGTGCTCAGAGCAGCGGGATGCAGCTGGTGAAGTCAGTACTTCCTCAGCACAGCAACTCCCCAAGCAAAGGAAAAGGAAGCTCTGCAGAGCCAAATTGTTGCTCCACGTGGGCTTCAGCAGCAGGAGTTGGAACAAAGGCTCCTGCTCACCCAAACAATATGTATCTTACTCGTATATAAATATAGCCATGTCCCCAGTGACCACATCTCATGTTCAAAGGTCACCTTCAGAAAAATCTAACAAAACACACACCTGTGTTACATCTGCTTGACCTCCCTCCTGATTTCAGCCCATGCAGCAAGACACCAACCATTCCTTTCCCCTTACAGCTCAGCAAGTCCTACTGTCCTTGCTGGCGATCCCACCTCCACCACAAGCATTTCCATCATCCTGAAAACTGCTTCTGAGTAGTCCCAGTTACTACCATGCAGGAGTTCTACACATATCTCCTACCACTGCCATGTGGGACCACAGTGAGTAGGTCTGAGGCTTGGTGGTACACATGAGGATACCCACCAGCACCACCACCATTGCCAGCAGCACAGCTACCAGCACCACTGACAGGGAGGATATGTCCAAGGACACTGAAAGCCATAGTGTTGAGCCTGTAGCCACAGCTGGAACTTGTCCAGAAGAAAGTCAACGTGCTGAGATTTCCTCTGGCCACATCCGCACGGAAGGAAACAGGAAAGGTCCGGGAGGGGAGCAACGGAAACAAAACCCCCCACGGGAGACACTGTCTGGGGGTAGAGGCACAAGCAGCCACCAGCACGTCCTGCTCCAGGTGCAGAGCTGGGAAGAGCAGATGGGGATGTCCTGGAAAAGCCATGCTGGGGACCACAGGGAGGTGGTGGTGGCTGCAGGGTATCTGCTGCTGGGAGTGGAGCAGCGCCCGGCACCATCTGCCGGGGAAGCATCACGGGGTTTTTCCTCCAAGGGGTTATTTTTTTGTGTCTTTTGCTGCAGGGGATGTTTTCTGAGCAAAACAAGGACTAAAATTAAGGAGGGGGAGTGACAGCGAGCTGTCAGCAGCCACCAAAACACACCTGGCAACAGAAACCAGGTCATGCATCTTCCTCCACATCTTTTTAGGCATAAATGCTGGCTAACATATAAATTCACAGAAAAGAGCTGTATGGCCCCTGATTTTATAGCTCTGGTCAGATTTAAGGAGCTTGGTGGGATTTGGGCAGTGAGGAAAGATGTTGGTATGAGGTCAGTGTGGAGATTCACAAGCAGGAGGCACTTGGGAGATGGGGAAAGAGGGAGGGAATGGGGTAGATGAGACAGTGACCCACAAAGATAAAATAATCTAAGAGCAGAGTCCTCCCAGTGTGTCCAAGCTGGGAATGCACCAGAGGCCCTGGCCCTTTCTATCTTTATTTGCACCTTTCTTTGAAGAGGGGCTGAGACACAGTGTGGAAAGTGCCTAAAACAGCCCGTTGGGAGTTGTTTTTCCCTCTCACCCATTGGTGCCAGTCCTCAACCCTGATGGGACATGGACCTTATGCTGATGTGAGGATGCCTGTGATGGCCACTGGTGCCAGGGTCACCTCTTTGGTCCACCTCATGGGACAACACTCCAGAGGTAACACAAGATGCTTCAGGAACCCCTTAAAGAACCTTTGGCTGCTCTTACCCACTTCATGCAACCCCTCAGAGCAGCTGAATTTGAGGTGTGCATGGATGGCATTTTTTTAACCTTGCACCATACAAGATGAAGCCACCAGAAGCAGCTCATAAAAAACCCCAAAAGGCACCAACCACTCAACAAGACGACCCTCCCCTGGCAAATGCAGCTCCCTGCCCGTCCCTCCTACCCCATCCTTGGCAGCAGAGGACTCAGGGGCAGCCGGTGGCAGCGAGATCCTGGTTTTATGTTCTGGGATATCCCCTGTGCCACCTTCCCCCGGCAGCCACGAGGAGCTCACAGCTGCGGTGCCGACGTCAGAGGCTTTTCCTGGCTTGGATTTGAAGGGAAGGGAGGAAAAAAAAGAAAAGAAGTGGGTGGAAGAGAGGCCAAGTCCACAGGGAAAATAATAGCAGGCTTCAGGCTGGCTGCCTCCCAAACCTGCAGAGGGTGTACCCTGGAGGGCTTTTTTGGGAGGGGGTGAAGGGCTCAGTCATTTGGGGATGGTTGGTCCTCATCCTCCAGCACCCAGTGCCCTGGGAAGTCAGGCATCCCAAAATCTGGGGGCCAGCTTCCCCCATCCTTCAGGCATTTCTTTTGGCCAGGGGAAATCAGGAAAAGAAAGCAATTTGGCATCTGATGGAGCATTCCCAGGCTTCCTGCCTTGCCCAAGAGCATCCTTGGGAAAGAAAAAAAAATTCCAAGTAGCATCCTCACCCCAAAACACTCACAGGTGGGCAAGCTGACCCCAGTGGTCCTCTCCAACAACCACCACTGCCATGTGCTTCTCCCACCCCGAATCTCTGGTGTGGCTGAACATCTGCTCATCTTTTCTTGTGGTTTCTCACAGAATTTTGAACTAATTTAATACTCTTAGCAGGTGTCTGAACAGCAGAATCCAGGGGGGAGCGATGCCTCTTATGGGGGAGGCACCATGAGCATGGGCAGCAGCAGCTTCCAGGGAAGGTCACAGGTGGGCTGTTGTGACCTCCCTTTTGAAGTATCATGCCAAGGAGGCTAATTCTGGGAGAGGTGCACCCTGACTTTAATTCTTCCACTGCCTACCCCAGCTCTGGTGTTTTGATCTCTGGTCTTCAACCATCTTGTTTTCCACCACACCTGAACTTTGCTGTTTCACATGTCCCCAGTCAGTGGTGGCATCCTGATGTGAAGATGTCCCTACATCGCCTGGTCCTACTTCCTAATCATGCCAAGAGCAGCCCTGACCAAAGGGCACTAGGAGCCTTCTCTGCGTCATCGGTGCTTCTTGCACAACCCCTAATGCCAACCGGCCGCGGCAGCTTTGATGGACATTTGTTGACAAAGAAGGGGGCCCCAGGGGACTCAAATCTACCCAACAAATGGATTTCGACCTGCAGATAGTGTTCAAAGTACACCCTGCTCCATGACATGCTGGGGATGGCAACACAGAAGAGGATAGAACATGCTCTGCCTGTGATGAACTTCATGGAAAGCTCTTTGGTGGCATCAAGCTATAGTCAGCACTGACTGGAGAAGCCAAGCCTGGTTGGCAGCTCTTCTGAGACCATGGCACGAGGTTGAAATAGGGGTTTGTGGGCTCTTGAGCTTCCTCCAACCAGACCCTGTGCTCTCAGGGGTTGTTCTGACATGGTTATGTCACCTTTGCTCCCTAATATTGGGTCTACACATCTCATCCCATGGAGACAGGGCCACACATATCATGACAAGGTGCTGTGGGGCAGCAAAATCACCAGCCCACTCCCTCATCGTGGGCACCAAAGCACTTTCAAAGGCAACCACCAGCCCATGAGGACACTGCTGCATGGAAAGCACTGGGATATCCCCTCCTTGTCCTCATCAGCCCTGACTGCTGTCATTCCCCAGCAGAAGCCACCCCTTGAAACAGTCCTTCCAGGGCTGTCCCCTTTCCAGCAGGATGGGACAGGGACACTGCACACAGATGCTCCCCCAGGGCTACTAAAAATATGGACAGATGCTGAGGGAACCATGATGGGTGTCAGTCAGGATAATTAAAAGGATAATTAAAAGCTGTGGAGCAAGCAAAGGGAGATGGGAAAATGCTCTGCTTCTGCATGGGATGCTGCTATTGGACATTAGGAAGTTCTTTACTGAAAGAGTGGTCAGGCATTGGAACAGGCTGCCCAGGGAAGTGGTGGAGTCACCATCCCTGGAGCTGTCAAAAAATGAGTAGATGTGGTGCTTCAGGACATGGTCTATGGGTCAGGGAGATGTTGGACAAAGGTTGGACTTGATGATCCTAGAGGTCTTTTCCAACCAAAATGATTCTATGATCCTAAGATCTGACAAGGTCCAGGCAGGCTGCAGACCCTGCATGCCAAGCTCTGGCTCTCCCCACCAAGCCCAGGTCCTGCAGAGAAGGTTTTCCCTGCAACCCCCTTCCAGAAAACTCCTTAGCTCCAGCAAAAGTCACGGCAGAGCTCCCTGGTTGCTGCGGGACCATTTCTCTGCAAAAGCAACAGGTCAGCAAACCTCTCGAGATAAAAGCAGGTGCCTCCAACCTGCCAGTTTTGGGTGCACAGCTATTGGCATGACCTGATCCTGTTCCCCCTGCCCCTGGCCACCTCCAGCAAGAGGGACAAAACCTTTTGGTCTGAGCCGCCGCCGCTCTTGCGCAAAAGCCCAACACCAAGGGACACTTCATTGGCTGGCACTGAGAGGTGTCCCCTGCCCGTGGGAGTTTGCAGAGCAAATAAAGGTGCTTTTCCTTCAAATAAAAGATCAAAGGGGATAAAACACCCAAAGTTGCAGCTGTTCTTGCCAGCGGGACATTGGTGACTCTCTTGCTGGGCAGAGTCTGCCTGTTCCTGAGTCTAGGTATGAAAATTTTGCCCAATTTACACCCTGTCAACATGGGAGGTGGGGGAACAAATTAGGAGGAGGAGAAGGCTGGATTGAGCATCACTGTGGAAGAAGAAGGTTGAGCCAGTGCAGAGAATTTTACCATGGCCTGTAGCGACAGGACAAGGGACAATGGTTTTAAACTCAGAGGGTAAGTTTAGATTAGACATAAAGAAGAAATTCTTTATGATTAAAGTTATGAGACACTGGAAGAGGTTGCCCAAGGAAGTTGTGGATGTTCCATCCCTGCAAGTGTCCAAGGTCAGGTTGAGTAAGGGTGTTGAGTAAGCTGATCTAGTAGAAGATGTCCCTGGCCATGGTCCCTTCCATCCCAAACCATTCTCTGGTGGCATGGTGGCCCTTCCCCGAGGCTCTCCATGCCAGCATCCTCCCAGCTCACCTCTTCATTGAGCAGGTTCCAAGCTGGATTCAAGATTTGTTAAGGGATTAAAAATCCTTGCTGGAACAGGACTCTGTGAGCTTTAGAAAAACATGCTAAAAATGGGACCAGAGGGTCCTAAAATGCTGCAGCTCAAGACATGGTCTTGAAAAACTGGGTTCCTCCATTACAATCAAGTTGGTCTCCCTCCAGGCTGCCAACCAGAAGCAGAAATCAAGCTACTGGTGCTCCAGAGGAGCACATTTAACCATCTTTTATACAGAGGATGAACAGAATCATTAAATCATATTTCTGTTATTCACTGAAAGGATTTCCAGGGGTGGCTTTATAAAAGCCACCAAATGTCCTGGCATTTCAGAAAGAGAAATGGTGACAATCTGCATGAGCAAAAAGCCTGCTTCAGACAGGAGACATCACAGCTGCCATGGGATGCTGCTGCTTGCTCCTCTCCCCAACCCAACAGAGAAAGCAATGAGAAGGTCCCACAGCACAGCCCAGCTGCCTCTGATGGACCATGCCCACTTTGGAGAGCATGGAAGGGGAAGCACCATGTCCTCAGGGGAATGGATAGAAGAGGAGGAAACCCACCCTGCCTACAGTGCTGCTGTGGAACCTCAAGTGAACACCACAAGCGAGGAGGCCACGTCCCATGGAATGGTAAACCCAGGACAAGCAAACCCAACTGCAACCTCAAAGCATCTTTCTAGACTGACGCCACTTTGGGGACAACGTGGAGGTGAAGTGGTCATCACAAAGCACTTTTTGGGATGGAGGAGCCCACAGTCATGGTGCTTCTCCCCAGAATGCCAAAAGGTTTGTGAGAGAGCATCTGACTACTTCAGAAATGCCCAGGAAGGCTGACGCATGAACACGCTTTGGTCTTGGCTTTCTTTCATCATGATGTTTGCATAAAACCGGTGCTGCCTTCAGGGAAATGCAAATTCTGGGCAGCAGGAGAAGTGTTTGAAGGTGCTGGCAGCTCCAACGTGCCAGGCAGGGAACTTTTATCACCTGGAAATTCAATAAAGGCTGAGATGTGAAGCCTCCCCACCCTGCTCAGCAGGAAAACTTCCCCAGCTCCCATGGCCGGATCCAGAAGGGATGGGACAGGCAGGACGTGGTGTTTCATCTGTGCTCTGCACATCCTCCCTGGGCCCCGGGGAAGCTTGGATGACCTGGAGACACACGAGCTGCTCTGGTTCTGCTCAGCTCCAGGATGGTTTCAGAGGTGTTCTGACAGCCCCAGTGTGGGTGGCACTTCCCAGCCACCCTTGCTACACTGGAGAAAATAAGTTCCCCTGGATTAATTAACCTGCAATCCCAAATTAATCATTTATGATGAAGGCAGCAGCCAGCTACTAAAGATATTAAATTTTGGGGGGGATGTACATGCGTGTGCTCTGCCTTTCAGTGAGCAGAGTGGAATGAATCATAGAGTCATTAAAGTTGGAACAGACCTCTAAGATCACCAAGTCCAACCATCAACCCAGCACTACTATAATCACTAGACCATGTCCTGAAATGCCACATCTACATGTTTTTTGAATGTTTCCAGGGATGGTGACTCCACCACTTCCCTGGGCAGCCTGTTCCAACGCTCAATCACTCTTTCAGTAAAGACACTTTTCCTAATATCCACCCTAAACCTCACTTGGAACAACTTCAGGGCATTTTCTGGTCCTATAGCTAGTTACTTGGGAGAAGAGACCAACACCCACCTCTCTACAACCTCCATTCAGGTAGTTGTAGAGAGGATTAAGGTCTCCCCTCAGTTTTTTCTTCTCTAACCAGTCCCAGCTTCCCCAGCCACTCCTCGTAAGACATGTTCTCCAGACCCCTCAAATGAAAAAACAACCCTAATAACAAACAAATCTGCTGTGCAGGGGACAATCCAGGCTACCCCAGCATCATTCTTTCTCCTCTCTGGCCGCACTGATCCCTTCCATGTACTCCTTGCTCAGCAGCACTGGCTACTCCTGCATGTATGAGCTCTGTAGGAGAGCTGTGGGACCTACCCTGGGTGTTCCTGGTCTGCAAGCAACAGGTCACCAGGAGCAACTCAGTCAACTGCAGGCAACAGGCTGCAGCCAACAGAAAATACAACCTCAAGGAAAATCTATAGAGACCTTGCAGAAGTGCAGGAACACCCAGTGCTGACCTAGGGCTCCATCAATTCCCCCATTATAAGCTCCTGTGGTCTGCAGAAGCAGCTAAATGAGGACATTCCTATTAATATACCTGGCTCCATGCTGGAATCTGTACTATCTTAGCTGAGAAAAGACACCACACAATGTTCTATAGGAGCTGTGCCCAGAGTCCTCAGAGCAGTCAGCACAAAGGAGGCATTGCTACTGCTCAATTTAAATTTGGCATCGCACATGACAACCAACAAGGGCAAGAGGCAACGGCCTCAAGTTGCACCAGGGGAGGTTTAGATTGGATTAGGAAGAAGTTCTTTACTGAAAGAGTGGTCGGGCACTGGACCAGGCTGCCCAGAGAGGTGGTGGAGTCACCATCTCTGGAGGGGTCCAATAAATTAGTAGATGTGGCACTTTGGGACATGGTCTAGGGGCCCAGGAGATGCTGGGAAGAAGGTTGGACTTGATGATCCTAGAGGTCTTTTCCAATCTAAATGATTCTGTGATTCTAACCAACAGCAAAACCAGCCCAGGGATGGGCTGTCCCTCTGTGGTCCAGCCCGAGGGCCACTGGAGCTGTCCCCACAGTCACAGGGCCTGGGGCTCATCTAATCCAATGCAAAGTCAGCAGCCACCTGGCTTGGCTCAGCCCTGCTGGCACAAGGGCATCGAGATGTTGATGGCCACCTCGGTGAAGGCACCAGGGAGCTGATCTCACCTTGTGGGGGAATTATATATATAAAAAGATTTCTTTTCAGCTTGATCCATTCCCAGCCCACCTCCCCACAAAGAGGCAGCTCTATGGGCCTGGCCAAGGGCTGTAACTAAACAGCAAGGCACGGTGGGAAACTCTCCTGAACGTTGCCAGGCGGGAATTTCCCCGGCAGTTTCTTTTATCAGCTGGTGGATAAACCACCCCCGCCCCGTTTCCAGATCTACTGTAAGTGTTCATCAGACAGATGGAGCACATCCTCTCTGCTGTCATTAGCACGCCCTGGGCAGGCATTTACTAGAAACACAGCAGGAGAACTTCCCTTGAGCTCAAATCATGTGTGCTGCATTTGCTCCAGATGATGGTGGCACCCAAAGGACTTTGGGGACATTGCCAAGAGGTTTCCCTGTAGGGTCTGGAAAGGCCAACTGACCTCTTCCATGAAGCTGGACCCACAGCTTCCCTGGCTGAGCCTGCAGCACTGTGGCAACCTGTGAAGGCTTCATGTAGCTCAGCAGCAAAGGGGGACCTGCCCCAAATCTACTCCCAGAAGACTGGTGCAATGCATAAGTCTTGCATAAAGAGTAGGAATAGGAGATTTTGGTTAATACCAAGGATTAACTCTGAGCTCACCCACTTCAAGGGTACAACCACAGGCAGAAGCATCATTGTGGGCACTGTTGCCTCCAAAGCTGGTGACAACATCACCAGCTCCTCACCAGCAGCATGTCCCCGCCATCCTCCCAGCTTGCAACCACAGCCCCAAGGGTGAGGATGATTCCCAGTAGCTGGGACCCATGGGAGCATCCCTTTGATGCCAGGCCACCAATAAAACCCTGGTCTTTGACCTGTCCACTTCAATAAAACAAACAAGAGCTCCATGAAACTTCTGCTAACTTTAGCAGATGCCAATTTTAGCAGCTCATGGGAGCAACTGCTGCCCAGCTGTGTGCATGATGCCTCTTCTGCATTTTTATCCCCAGCAGAGCTTCAGGCATATATTCCGATTTTCTTAATGCCTGAAGATAGTTTTGGGGAATATGCAGCCATTATTAAAGTAACAGAGAAAAGAAATCAGCATTTTAAAGGGAAACAGAGGGGGGAAAAAAGCCTTATTCTGGGATAGCATCCACAAAACCTCCTGCAGTATGAAGATCTGCTGACAAAAACCATATCCACATGTGGAACATCCCTATTCTAACCTCCACCCCAAAGCTGTGCCATGAAAGAGCAAAGCCAGACCAAGGACTGCCCCTAGACCCCCCAGTTGTCCATAGTTCACCACCAGCCTGGGCACATTATCTCAGAGGGAAATGAGATAACAAGGAGTTAATCTTCTCTTGAGATCCTTTGTGGCTGTCCTGTGCAAAAATGAGGTTAAAATGTGGTGTTTTTTCCAACTTTCAATTTAAAAAGTGATTTATCATGTCCCTCCATTTCAGAAAAAAACAGTAACAGGATGAAGGATGCTCAAGAGCAGCTCTGGAATCTACACCCAGATATCTTCATGTCAAACTAACCCAGCTTTGTAAGTCAAACTTTTAGTGTCCACGCCTTTTTCAATGAGTTCACTCTCAGGAAGCTGTCCCACACACTCCAAAAATGTCTGTCCCTGAATTGAGGCCATTAAACCAGATAATTGGGAGTTTATAAGTTCATAACTTGAACTGAAGTCAGAAAAAGTTTCTCCTTTCATTCTCCAGAGCTGATTCAGGGCCAGCCTGGCCCGAAACGTGGGCTTGCTTCAAGTCTGCTGTCATTTCAGGGTTCATTCTCAGGTTAAAAGGATGCTCTGCTGTTGTCTCAGTCTCCTGCACTCAGGCCCCAGCTCAGTGCTGGTGTGCACCAGCATGGTCCTCAATGCCTATGTGGACCCTTGTGAGACCCCACCTGGCACCTGGGCCCTCGTGAGACCCCACCTGGAGCTCTGCGTCCAATTCTGGAGCCCCTATTACAAGAAAGATCTGGACGTGCTGGAATGTGTCCAAAGAAGGGCCATGAGGATGATCAGAGGCTGGAGCACCTCTCCTATGAAGAAAGACTGAGAGAGTTGGAGTTGTTCAGTCTGGAGAAGAAAAGGCTCCCAGGGGACCTTCTTGTGATCTTCGAGTATCTGAAGGGGGCTACAAGAAAGCTGGGGAGGGACTTTTTAGGATGTTGGGTAGTGGTAGGACTGGGGGGAATGGATCCAAACTAGAGGTGGGGAGATTCAGATGAGACGTGAGGAAGAAGTTCTTGCCCAGGAGGGTGGGGAGACACTGGCCCAGGTTGCCCAGAGAGGTGCTGGAAGCCCCATCCCTGGACATTTTGAAGGCCAGGTTGGATGGGGCTCTGAGCAACCTGCTCTAGTGGGAGGTGTCCCTGCCCATGGCAGGGGGGTTGGAACTGGATGATCTTGAAGGTCCCTTCCAACTTTGACAATTCTAAGATTCTATGACCCACTTTGTTGAGCCTGATTGAGAGAAATGCCCCTGGATTCACTTCTTTGCTAGAAATTCAGAGGGATGTCAAGCAAGAATCTCAGTCCTGGGGGCTAGGATCTAGATCCTGTGGGCTGCCCCATGCCTGAGAGATCATCCTTCAGCACGGCAGGAGATCCAGGGCACACCACCCTGGGCTTTTATTTCTCAAGTGAACATCTGAGCCTTTCCAAATTGAGCTTCTTCCCTCTCTGTGACACCAATACAAGAATTGGAGCTTCCCTCTTTCACTGAACCTGGCTGTATTTCTGGTCTGCAAAGTCAACAAGAAGAGCAGCCAGCTTTTTGGCTCCCTCAGAAACTTTGCAGTCCAAGAAAATCAGATGAAGCATTTGAATACGCTCAAGCTTGTTCGTCAACAGTCTGATTTCTGAGGGACCTGACCTTGCCTTCAGGCCGACCCACGCTGCACCCACAGCAATATTTTTGGGTCCTGTGTGAAATACTCCTGCAACAGCCCCGCTGCCAAGTCTTGCAAAAGTTCCCAGGCTGAGGGGCTGCTGCTGGATGTGAGGAAGGAGCATCTACTGCAGGGTTCGTGTGAGTTGCTGGAACTTCTCAGGTCACCCAGGAAGGGTCAGAAGCAGGGAGAGACACGCACCATGTTAAACATAGCTCAATAAAAGCACCATAATACATACAGGTGAGAGCCTGGCATTTTGCATTGGCTGTCACAGAAGGTTTGAGGTCGGAAGGGGCCACCTCCAACCTCCCCAGCCAATGAAGCATCACTGTGGGCATCTCAAGATAGACGCCTTGGCACCTTCATGAACATCCTGCAGATGAGATGGTCACTGCACTCACATGTCCCTGACACGCCTTGATGGACAGATGAGAATCCTGGTCCCAGCTACTTGGATTGTGCTCCTCTCAGGAAATTTAGCATCTAAAGTACAAGTCTAGCACTGCAGGGTATAATTTCCTCTCTTTGCCCTGCCCAAGGTCACTGAAGGACATGGACCCACACAGAGAGCATCCCAGTCCATCCTGGAGACAAAACCCTTCCTTCCCAGCTGCCCCTTCTCAGCTCCAAGCATCACCAAACCCTTCTCTTGAGATCCTTTGTGCCCCAGAAAAGCAACTTTCAACCCCAAACCATGGTAATCACCCCAAATCCTCTAAGGAGGCTTGGCCACAGAGCCCGTCCAAGGCGCGGCACCCACGGACAAGGCATGTGGCTGAGCCCGCAAGGTGGAAAGTTCAAGTGGCTGCTGTTTATTTGGCTTTGCAGGGAGCAGTCGCCCAGGCTGAACATAGGCCAAGCACCTTCCCCTCACAGGAAGCGCCGTGGGAGTCTTTAAATAACCACCAGTGGTCAGGGCTTGGGTTTACAGCTTCACTGGATGGAAAACCATCCCTCACATCACGTCTGCTTCAGCTCTTCCCTGCGAGTAAACAGCACCTGCTCACCTCCCTACCTCCTAGGTCTTCATGCTTACACCCACCAGGCTCATGTGCTTCATGGAAGCTTGCTAGAAGCAGAAAAACATCTCCATGCATAGGCCTAAAAACACATACAGGCTTTTTGTCCCTTGTGCAAGATGAATTTTATGTCCTACAGTCAAAGCTTCACTTTGGTTTCATGTAAATTAGCAGCTCCTTGGGGCTCTCCTCACCCTCCCCATCCTGTAGTTAAGGTCCATATGTAACACCTCATAGAATCATTTCAGTTGGGAAAGACCTCCAGGATCATCAAGCCCAACATCTCCCTGACCCCTAGACCATGTCTTGAAGCGCCGCATCTACTCATCATCATACGTCAACATTGACCTGCAGCCTTCAGCACCACCAGAAGGTGCTCCTCACGTTCCTGCCATCATGCTGAAGCACTGACAGTTCATAGGGTTAAAACCAAGAATAAAGAATAACATCCATCCCCTTGGGGAAGAAGAAAATGCCAAGATCTCCCCCTGAAAAGCTTTCTCGTGTTTTCCTGGGGGACTTGAAGCCAGAAACCTTGTGAAGAACCTGGACTGAATGGGTCACCCAGCTTTACTGATGGAAAGTTACCAAACGCTGCTCTCTGGGGAGCCTGGCTGGTTTGGGACCTTGGCCATGCCAGCTGGGAGACAGAAATGAGGTTTTTTTACCTATAGCTGTCATTATCAGATTAACCCAAAACAGTGGCTGGCAAGAGGAAGCTCCGTAAACAAGCAAAATAGCTTTTTACAGTCAGAAAACAAGACCTTGCCCTGACCTCCTCCTGGGCAGATTCACAGCAAACCAGTATTTTAATTTAAACTGCACTTGTAAAAAGCTAAAAAAAAAAAAAAGAAAAGCTGCTTCCTCGACGCTTAAGTCAGGTAAGGACACAGCAGGGTTGTCTGCCTGGTAAATAAGGCTGCTCTCGGAGACACACGTGGTTTAAAATAAGCTTCTGAAATGTAAACACACAGGCTTCTACAAAAAATAATTCAGCCTCGCTGAAACCATTTAATCAGGGCTGAGACAGGTTTCCTTTGCTGCTTTGCAGACCTGCTTAGACCCCAAAAAACCCAAACAACACTCTCTCACACACCCAATTCCATTTTCAATGGGATGTGGAGTCTAAAAAATGCATAAAGGAGCAAGATCTGGTGTTTTTCCTAAGGACCATCTCTGAAGCTGCCTTGGTTTTAAAGCATGAGGAAGAAGAGGTTAAGGTGAGGAAGGTTCCTTCCAGCCCATGTGTAGTGTGAGCCCTCTTCATGCTGCCTACCTTCTTGGCACCGTGGAGATGGGGGATTTTTCTATTTGTCCCTGTCCTCCAGGCCCCAGGAGAGGAGCCAACCACCAGGAAATCTGAGCTGCAAAAATAAAACACAGCCTTGGCTTTGGAGGGGCAGGTGCAAGGGGAGAAACTATTTTTAACCCTTATTCTGGACTAGAGGAATGCTGGGACCCCTCTGAGCAGGGCTTGCCCGAGTTTAGGTTTATTTGGAGGTGGTGGATGGGTCTGACTGGTGATTAATCCTGCTGCTGGGTGCTCAGGGCCAGGGGTGTGGACATCAAAGCATTCCTCATCTGCTGGGGAAATGGAAGAGGAGGCAGACAGAGGCTCTGTCTCCTCCCTGCTTGGCTGCTGGGGCCACAGGCAGCGTGGACCTGATGCTTGAGGTTCTCCATGACCCAGGAAAGCTGTTGAGATGTCTGAGCAAACTCCTGGAGCTGGATCCTCCCGCTTGATTTGTTGGTTTCCATCCTGCCAATAAGAACGGGAGCTGGGAATGCCCAATGGGAAATAATATCACCCCAATGGAGACCCTTCACTGCCACCAGGCAGAGAAGGGGTGTGTGACCTTCTTCCACACCAGCAAGACCCAGACATGCAGCCTTCAGGCTTTGTACTTTGTTCCCTCTCTAATTATGAGAGAGAGAAAGGGCAGCTGCCATGTCTGTGGAGCAAACCAACTTCTGGAGGTATCTTTTCATCCCTTATACTATGGCAGAAGCACGGAGCAGTCACCTCCCTAATTTAAGAGGTGTGGTAGGACAACTTCCAGCCTTGATGTGCACACATCAATTGCACTGGAAATAGGTTGTTTTGATCTGCCGAGACCATTCTTAGGAGCTTTCCAGCCACCCCATGGTGCCATGGTGTTAATCAAAGTCCTAGCCATGAGCAACCTGGAAGAACTAGAGCTTTGGTAGAATCCTACCAGCTGAAGGAGACAGGCACAAGGAGCACACCCCAATGATGAAGACGGTGGAGCACTGCATGGGTAGTTTCAAAACAAGTCTGACTGAGTATTGACTGCAAGGAGAATACTCTAATTTGAATAAAAGCTAGAAAATCAGTTTGCACTGAGGGCTGCCTAAAGTCTTCTGCCATTTGCTGGGGACTCTGTGATCCCCTGTGGCAGGAACAGACTGGTAACAGTCTGGCCAGCAGAGATCAACCACCCATGAGTCAAACAGCTGGTCCATCAGCCTCAGGGGCGATTCAGGAAGGATCAGCTGCCTTGATGGAGAAGGCAAAATGAAAACATTAGACATTTGCCCACCAGGAGCAGAATACCACGTGCTGATGAGTCAGGGAAGCTGCAAGATGAGCTCCCAGCAAGCTCAAGAGACCAGTGGCTGGTGTCCCTGTGTTTGTCCTTGTATCCACAGCAGAAGCTTTTCCTACTGCAGACAGAGGATAGTTCAAACCACTCATATGCAGGTTCTACAGCAATCCAAAAGTTAACATCTGGCCTCGGAGATGAAGAGCATAAGAAGGATTTAGCAGGAGCTGACATCTCATAAAGGGTGGCTAAGGTAACTTTGTCAAAGGCTGGCATTCAAGACTTCTCCATCCAAGGAGCCAAATGGCCCCAGGCAGGCTGCCCTGGAGGACTTCTGGGTATACTGCATAAATCTCCAACCTCATTAAAGCTCTGAAGACCACAGAATCCAGCTCCTGACCTTCTCTGGAGCAGAGAACGACAAAACGTTTCCTGTTATTTATAGCAGCTGGAGAGCCTGATGGGAAAACCCCACTTATGAAATGTGGGCTGCCTGCCATGGCCGCTCTGCAGAGAACGGTCAAGCTGCTCCCAACTCCTGCCTGATGGACTGCTCCACCCCAGCAGCCACTTCACCCCAGGCAAGACCCTGTCGAGAGGCTGTGCAAGAGGAACAGGCATATGGATCTTGCTCCTGTTGCCTCTCCCAGGTCATGTTCACATGGCACAACTTGAACGAGGCAAGGCAGAGCATCCCAGCGGAGGAGGCTTCAGCTGTGGGGCTCCAGGGACCCAGCAGCCCTTGAGAAGCACCTTTTACCTCTATGAGGCTCCACCTAAATGTGGCTGACTTTACATTGGAGGTGATCCATCAGCTTTTTAGGGAAACTGAGGAGAGGGCTCAGCCTCTTTTCCCACCTCCACTAGGTGCTACCCACCTCCTCAAAGCATGGTGGGACACGCACTGGCACGCTCGTTTGCTGGCAGCCAAATTCCACCACCCTGGCACACACCTAAGGTGCTTTCCAGTGTGCTTAGTCATGGAGGTGCAGGAAACCTCACAGCCCAAAGCAAGCTCTTCCTACAATGAGATGGGCTTCGATGTGGACTTGTCAGGCAAGAGCCTCCCAGCACCATGCTCAAGCCTAGTGTTTGCTGTCATGCTGTTGAGGAGGATTCCCATAGCTTCTGCCTTGGGCCAGCAAGGGTTTTCTGCTCGCTTCCAGGCCAAGGGAAGCAAGCTGTTCATCACGTGCTGCCGTGAGATGCTGTGAATGAACTTGCCAGCCATGATAGGACCAGCCAGCTCTGGAGCTTGCCACCCTGGCAGCTCTTTGGTTGAAGTGCTGAGATGGCACTTGAAGTCACGTACCAACCACCGCCCTGCCACAGTCTAAAATAAGCCACCATGCTGAGAAAAGAGGTGACAATGAGTATCTCCCATGCCAATGCAGCTGTCAGCAGCTGCTGGGATTTAGGATCATGCTAGGAGCAGCACAGGTCACGCTCCATGAAGCTGTTGCTCCTGTCCAGGCAATGATGCTATGGGTAAGATTTGGTTTGAGAACAGAAACCTTAACTTAGGCACCCAGGAGTCTCATTAGAGTTCACACAGAATGATTTGAGTTGGAAGGGACCATCTAGTCCAACCCCCCTGCAATGAGCAGGGACATCTACTAGATCAACAGAGATCATTTCAGCTCGCTCTAAAGCAGTCACTTGGTGCCTGGCTTCTTGGTGGGCTCCTCCTGTCCTTCTCTGCTGCAGTTCTGCTCTCAGGGAATCCCACGATCCCATGGCCACTGTGGAGACAGACCCCTACACACCTCATCCTCAGCAACAAAACCAGAGCCACGACCAAGACAACAGGTGCATCTCCAAGGAGTCCAGCCAGATATTTTCCCAGGAAGATCTCAGCCCTTGTGATGGACAAGTTCCTCCTAAATAGCCCTAGGCAGTTTGCCTGGAACTTGAATTAATAACACCCTATTTTGTCAACAAAGTCGGGTCAGCAGCAATTCATAGACTTCATGCTGGTTAACCTTTTTCCACCAAACAACCCCAGGGATATTTTGACTCCCTGCCCTTGAGAAGTTTATTTGTGTAGGATCCATCCACTTACCAGGTTCCGGCAATGAAAAGACACTCAAGGAGCGCAACCGCTTTCTAATAGCTGGGGAAAGACTTTATGGTTGTGGTCAAGGCTCCTGGCACTGGAGCTAGAAAAGCAGAGCACCTGCCAAAGCCACCTGAGAGAGTCCAAGAGGCTTGCAATTAGCCTGGAAGAGAACCATGGTGAGTGCAATGGCCCAGCCATCACCCCTAGATGCAACAAGATCTTCTGCAGAGAACTTGCAGATGTTCTTGCTGGAGGCAAAATGCGTGGACTGTGGTTGTGGAGCTAGAAGACCCAACAGAGAAGGCACATCAGAGAAAGCCATTCCCAGTTTCAGTCTTTTCCACATCCCATCACCCAGGAGATGACCCCACATCAAAGCAGTTCAAGCTTTCCCAGTGCTCTTCACTGCTCAGGACCACATCTCACCATCTGATGTCCCCAGCATTTTGAGTCAACAGCAAATGCAAAGAACTAGATCAAGAAAATGGACTACCTTAGCCTTGGCCTGGCAAGGGTTTCATGCCTTTCAGAAGCAGCAGGACCAAGTTCCTTCAGTGATGCATGGGATGTGTCTTTCACTTTAGATCATGGGCTGCCACAGCTCACAGATGTTCTACTCCAGGTAGCCCAGAAACCTTCACCATGATTCAAAGGAGCTGGCCAAAAGGGAACAGACTGAGACTCTCGTGCTGCCTGGGCTCTCCTGGCAAATGATTTACAGATGCTGCAACTGGCTGGCGTGCTCTTCACCCAGACAGAACAAGCATCTGGCAGGCCCATTATTTATGAAGCATTGGAGGGTGTGTCCTGGAAAGCCTGGAGATTTATTGTCCAGATATAAAGTGACTAGGCTCTGTCCCAGGAGCAAGAGTTTCTTCATAGAAGAGCCTGCTTATCACCATTGCAATTATTTGCACATGAAGGGGAGGACGGGAGGGCAAAGGCACCCCAGGGTGACACAAGGAGGTGACACGGGTCTGGCTCCACCAGGCACTGCCAGCCAGAGGAGAAGGGTGGCTGGGGTGGAGGAGGAATGGATGTCCTGGACAAGGGGCAGAGAAAGCTGTGCCTTTTAACAGCAGTTGGGATATTTTCTCCGGCACATTCCTCTCCCTCCAGTAATCTTGTGGGAGCCTGGAAAGACGGGTTGTGAAACCCAATTCCTTCATGCTGGCAGCTCTGTGGGGACGCCAGTGGCCAGAGCAGCCTTGCATGGGGGCAGGACCAGCATCCGTCACGCTGGGACACCAGTAATTAAACTGGGTGGTGAGGAGAGAACCTTTTCCACCATATCCCTCCACCCTAGACTGGCTTGTCCCTGCAGCAGGGTGGACTCGGGCAGAGCTTCTCAAACTGGGGCAAAGGATAGAGCAGGCTCAGCATGATGCAATATTTACCTCGTCGTCAGATTTGGGTGAGGTCACGCATTTGCATCACTTCGGGCTGTATTTGCTCAGGGATAGAAAGTTAAATCCTCTGGGTTTCAGAGTAAAGCCCAGTTCAGAGCAGTAGCTGGAAGAAAAGCCTGGTGGGATGCACTGCCTCCTGGGTGGCTCCTCCAGGGCAAGCAAGACCTTGCACGGTGACCAACATCTCCATCCCATTGATGGGTAGGACATTAGGTTGCATCTGGCAGTGGTTTGGAAGGATGCTGGTCACAGCCACGAGCCATGCACACCTCCTGGCAGTGCACGTTCTCGTGACGTGCCTTTGCCTGCCTCTGGTTTCAATTAAAGCCACTAATAATTTTAGCAAGAAAACCCCTAAACCAAGCACATCCCACAGCGGGCTCGCTAACGCCGGCCAGATGTGCTGCTCCTGGCAGGTGCTGTGGTGGCCACAAGCATGCAGGTGGCTTCTCAGGGGGAAACTAAGACAAAAAAATAAAGTTATGGGTCACTGCCATCAAACCAAGTCTTCCAGGCTCAGGAAAACTGACCCAAGTTGGTCCTGGATGCTTTGCAGACTGGGCTTGGGTGAGGCACTGGGAGTGCAATGCTTTTATTTAGGGTGTGCAATAACCTTTGGCTCCTATTGTATTTGTGCTTGCCAGAAAGACGGTTGGCCTGGCTGGACTAAAGCTGGTGGTAACTCCATGCCAATGCCTCCTCTGTAGCAAGGAGAGGCAAAACAGAAAGTCACCACTTTGTGCAGAGACAGCCCCTCGCCCTCCCGCGAGCAGAAATCCAGCTCATGCCCAACGTTGGAAAGTTACTGACAGAAAAGGAGAGATGTGGAAGTCGCTCCTGGTGTCAAAACATATTTTGTAAGCAACCAGCTGTATCCCCTGAAGGACACCCTCTGCCTTGCCCAGCCATGAGCCCAGCGAGCAGCCTTCCTGCCTCCCCACACAAACGAGTCAAATTCAAACCAGATGCTCCAAAGTGCCTGGTTGAAGACATGTCCTTTCATCCCATAATTGCTGCTTCCGAGGGAGAAGATCTTAAGTGGTCCTCAAACCCTCTCGATCCAGACACCTGTTTTCATCCTTTTTGGGTTTCAGAGCATCTTTGACTCGATACCCCTCGACAGGATGAGAGGTAATGGCTTGAAACTGGAAGAGGGGAGATTTAGATTGGAAATTAGAAGGAAATTCTTTACCCTGAGGGTGGGCAGACACTGGAACAGGTTGCCCAGGGTGGTTGTGGATGCTCCTTCCCTGGATGTGTTCAAGGCCAGGTTGGATGTGGCCTTGAGCAATCTGGTCTAGTGGGAGGTGTCCCTGCCATGGCAGGGGGGTTGGAACTGGATGGTCTCTGAGGTCCCTTCCAATCCAAACCATTCTATGATTCTGTAACTCTGGCAGCTGAGCCACCCAACTGCTCCTTATCCCACCCCCAGCAGTTAATGGCCAGCCTCCACCTCACACCCCTGGAGCTGGTTTACAGCCACCCACTTGTCACCAGCCACATGCAAGGGTTGCCATGATGCCATCGAGATGTTACCACTGCTCCTCCAGCACCACCTGAGCACATTGCAGGAAAACCAGCCTGGATGGTGCAAAAAGCAAACCCAAGAAGTTATTTGCAGTAATGGCAGTGGTAACACCTTCATCCTTCATCTAACACTGCAGCAGGAGGAAATCCCCTCTCCAGCTGCTATGGCCATGGAGCCTGAATTTAATTGAGGTACATTTGCACTGAGGATTTCCTCTTGTCCTTTCCCATCTCAGCACTTCTAACTTTGACAAATAAACAGCCAGCCCGCAAACCTTGGGCTCTTTATTGCTTGTGGTTCCTTCCCCTTCATTTCTAAGAAATGAATAACAGGAGCAGAAGGTTGCAAAACACGCACTGACCAATCCTGGCTTTAAATACAGAGAGAAGTCAAATAAATGAGGAAAGAAGAATGAGGAAGGTTGACTGCAAGGAGAAGATACCCAGCTGCACCCATCATAAGGGCTGG
The DNA here is from genome assembly GCA_013401335.1 of Brachypteracias leptosomus. Taxonomy (NCBI): domain Eukaryota; kingdom Metazoa; phylum Chordata; class Aves; order Coraciiformes; family Brachypteraciidae; genus Brachypteracias; species Brachypteracias leptosomus. The sequence continues at coordinate 53,644 of VYZX01032808.1, read as the reverse complement.
AGTTCGTGGAAGCTGATTTGGGTGGAGAGAAAAGACAATATGAAAAGCAAAACCAGTGATAGCTGATGAGGACAGGGTGTGATGGAGCATTGGCCATGAAGGAAAAGACTATGGGTGGAAAGTTAATGCCCAACGTGTTCATAGAATCATTGATTATACTGGACTTCTGAAGGCCATCTAGTCCAACCACCCTACAATAGGCAGGAACATCTCTAACTAGGTCAGGTTGCTCAGAGCCCCATCAAGCCTGATCTTGAATCTCTCCAGAGATGGGGCCTCCACCACCTCTCTGGGCAACCTGTTCTAGTGATCAACCACCCTTATATTAAACGTGGTACTCAACAATCATGGCCTGGAGAAGAGGAGCTTGGGGTCAAAAATCACTTAATGTGGAAAGAGGTGATGGGGTCTGCCAGGATCCTTCCAGGAATCTGCTGCTGATCCTCCCTGATGGATTAGCATTGTTCTCCCCAACCTCAGAGACCAGGGTTAGGAGGAATTGTGTTATACCAGTCGAGCAGCTGTGCTGGAAACTGTGGGAGATGAGAATAATCCTGCTAATAACTGCAGAGCTCAGCTCCTCCTTGATGATGCCAATTTACACGTGTTTAATGAGGGCATGGCACGACGGAAGGACACTGCAGGGGAGTATAAAACCCTGCCTCAAGTGGACACACAATGATGCATTTAGATTAGGCTGGCGTGAAAAAAATAATAACAGAAATCATTTAACTAAAGGAAAACTTGGAGGAAGTAAGGAGCTGGTGAATGATGGCACGTGGAGCATCTTTCTTTCCATCAAAGGTACTAGCCAAGCTCTGCTTGCCAAGAAGGCAGGAGTCCAAAGCAGGATGGGCAAATAAGCGTCTCAGCATCACCAGGAATAATCAAAGAGCTTCCAAAGAAAGCACAAAAAGGCATCAGCGTACAAAGAAAACCCACTTTCCATTAGGAAAAAGTTCTTTAATATAAGGGTGGTGGATCAGGTGGTGGAACAGGTTGCCCAGAGAAGTGGTGGAGGCCCCATCCCTGGAGACATTCAAGATCAGGCTTGACGGGGCTCTGAGCAACTTGACCTAGTTAGAGATGTTCCTACTTATTGTAGGGGGGTTGGACTAGATGACCTTTGGAGGTCCCTTCCAACCCAATACATTCTATGATTCTATGAAAGATGTGGGAAAAGACCCCAAAGGGAGAAATTACCACCCCTTGGGGGAAAGCAAACATCTCACAGCTCTTGCTGTATCTGAGCAGGTTCCCAACCATCAACCCAAGCAGAGTTTTGCAAGGTCTAAAAATGTTTTGCGACCTGGATGGTCCAATGCACTGGAATGGGGACCAGCAGTGAGGAGCCACGTGTGTATTTTGCTCTGATGAAGTGTTGTAAATCCACTCCAGCCTTTGAGCAAAGTGCCTGGCACAGCCCTGCACAGGAAACTTCTGCTTCAGAAGACCAGGGCTGAGATTAGCACGAGATTAGCATGACTGGGAGTGAGCAGCCGTGCTGCTACCCAAGGAGGCCAACTGAGAGGAGAGGGAAGGGTGTTACTGAAGGCTCTGTTAGGGAAAAAAACCTTCATCCTCACCAAAATAGCTTCTGCATTGCAAAAGAGGAGCACGCTAATGAAATTAGATTGTAGAATCATAGAACGTATTGGGATGGAAGGGACCTCTAAAAGCCATCTAGTCCAACCTCCCTACAATAAGCAGGGACATCTCTGACTAGATCAGGCTGCTCAGAGCCCCATCAAGCCTGGCCTTGAATGCCTCCAGGGATGGGGTCTCCACTACCTCTCTGGACAACCTCTTCCAGTGATCAATTACCCTCATACTAAAGAACTTCCTCCTAATGTCCAACCTAAATCTACCCTTTTCTAGCTTAAAACCATTACCCCTTGTCCTATCACTACAAATGTTGGCTTTGAATTGGAGAGGATGGTTGGGGTGTCCTTCTGCAGGCTGGGGCTGCCCCTGGTGAGAATGTCTAGAGGTGGCACAGTGGTTTTCCTCTGTCAATGAGAGGATGAGCTGCAGATGTGAGGCCCTGGGGCTGTCTCCACCGCAGGGACAGGGAAGTCCAGATGCCCTTAGACCCCCTCCATCCCTGCTCAACCAGGAGCACTGGGGTTATTTACATTGGCAGGCTCAGGGCACTCGGTAGAGCCTGCCAGAAGATAAATACCAGAGCAGGGAAAAGAGCCATCTGAGCTAAAAGGCAGCGCGGGTACAAGAAGAACGAGGCCAAATGGGTACGAGTCATCCACAAATAAATTTAAGCTGGAAACGAGAGCAGTTTGTATCCATGTGAGCAGCAAGGCTCCAGCAGCGGCTTTCCCGGAGGACTTGCCAGGGTCAAACGGCTCATTAGTTTTAAGAAGGAAGCCAGTGGGGGGGTTCACATCGTGGCTGTCTGCAGTGGTGGGGGGGGGACTGATCTCCAGACCAGCCAAAACTCAGTGGTGACCCTTGGGCTGGTTTCAGCAGCGTGTGGGTCTTCTACAGCAGCCCAAATCCTGCCCAGCAGCTGTACCTGCCCCGGTGGGGTGTGGAGGGATGCAAACCTCATCTGCTTACTCTTGGGAGAAAAATTAAAAAGCACAGCTCTGTTTTCCCAGCTGATGGGACCTCAAACCCCGGCTGGGACTTGGGCTCAGAGCCCACCATGAAATTCAGCTTGGTCTGTCTTAAGGCAGCAGCTCTCCTTGCCAAGCACCCTACGAGCATTTTGGTAATAGCAGGGGGGAATCAGACCTACTTGTCAGGCGTGTTGCTATTTGTGCAAATGCTGCGTACCAGAGGGAAGCTTGAAGAACAAGTCCCCTTTTTATAGAGCGTTGTATGCTGGCAGAGAGCCTGCAAATTAGAAGGAATTCAGAGAGGAGCAACAACAACAACAGAAAAGCCTAAGGGGCTGGAGGGATTAGTTCTGGAGGATAAAAAAAAAAAAAAAAAAAAGAACTAAGTGTGTGGTCCAGTGGATGTGACTTTGGGCTGGGGCTGCACCCGCTGCTGTCCCATCCATGGAAAACCTCCCTGTGCAATCTGCAGGTTTCCCTACCTGTCCTTAAGAAGCAAGATGTGTCTTCTCCCAGCTGAGGAGACAGCTCTGCCGTGTCCACGCAGAAAAAAAATATGTAAAAAAATTACATACATAATAGAAAGTTAATTAAGAAGCTGCCAGAGCAAAGGACAGCCCACGAACAAAATTGGTTTGAGCTGGGAGTGGCTGAGCCACAGCAATGAAGGGTGTATGGGGAGGAAATCTTTGCTGCAATGGGGTTTCCAGGGTGGTTTTACCCCAAACCGGTTCAGTTCCTCCCCAGCTCCTCTGAAAGCACACGCAGAGGTGGAAGCTCCCAGATGGATGCAGCCCTATCAGCATCCTTATCATCTGAGGCACCAAGAGGGGCAGGAGCTGAACCTGGATCATGGGCTTAATCACCAGCCTTCAGCCTGGCTGCGCTTGCACTGGTGACAGGGCCCCGGAGAGGGGACTCTGGCAGGAGCCCAGCACTGTCCCTGCAGGGAAAAGCTGGGCTGTCCCCAGCCTGGGGCACCCAACCTCATGGGGACATCCCTGCGACCAGCAGGTTGCACCCCCCCCAGGGCTGCATCACCCTGGGGAGCACCAGGGACATCCAGAGCCTTTTTGGGTGGGGAAATAGGGCTGAGATGACTTTTCCTGTGTGTTGACCAAATCCCTTGTTTTTCAGCCTGATGGGGTGTAGGAGAGGAGAGGACACAAAGCCTGGGACAAGCCTTCCCACTAACTCCACCTTAAAAACCCCTGAGCTGGGGGCAGCGGAGGTTACTGGTTTGGTATGAGAATTTTCATGAGAAAAAGAAAAAAAAGACCACATTGCTCCAAAGTATTTTTTTTTTCAAAGCAAGCTTCAGGGGCTCTGGGAGCACAAGGCTCGCTGCAAAGTTTGTTTTGTGTTGTGCCCACGTTACCAAGCAGAGCTGGCTGAGGAATGCACGGCGAGGGGCACCCGGCTGGGCTGCACCCCTGGGGAAGTGCTGGTGGCCAGGTAGGGTGGCACGGTGAGGGTCACCAAGCCTGGGCATTGCCTACAGCCCAAGACATTGCTCAGCAACCCATCTCCCCAGTTTAATGCAAGCTTTGCTTCCATTTCTGACCATCGTGTTGCACAGGCAGCTAGTAAATAAATGTAATATATGCATTAAAAAAGTGTTTTCTAGATGTTGGGATGATCAGAGCAATTCCCCCAGCACCTTCCCCCAGCGTGCCAGGGTGCAGCCCAGTAGCCAGCAGCTCCCAAACCCTTCCCCAGAAAAGTTCAAACCCTCAAATACTTGGAATTGCTCTTTGAGGGAATTTATTTTAAAGCTGCTTTAACGGCAGCTGGGAATTACCAGGAAGGCACTTTGCAATTTCCCAGCTGCTGACCCCGTTTGCATGAAGGGGGCCCCGGGTGGTCGCCCAGCTCGGGAACATGTGCCTGGTCAGCACCACCCATCATTGTACCCAAATTTCTCCTTGCCCCAGGCTGCAGGAACATCACAGAGAGGACTGTTGATCATGGTGGAAGCCATAAAAATTAACTCCTGCATTCAGCAACAAGGGTGTGAGCTTGCTTAGCTCGGATGTGGTGAGTTATTTAAGACCTCGGTCCCATGAGGGCTGAACACTGCGCCCAACCACGTCCTTCTGGAGCAAGAGCAGAGCTGGGAGGCTGTGACCATCCAAAAACCCAAACCAATGTCCCAATGTGTTGGTGGCACACTGCTTTTTTAAGAAGCATTTTGTTCTTAAAGAAAAGACAAAGGGGTTATTGAGCAAAGTCACCCATGGAAGTCTGCAACTGAGCACTGGCAGGACTGGGAGCAACAGGTCCTGCTTGAAGGTTGGGAGATGTCACCACTGGAGCTGTGAATGTTCCTCCTGTCAAACCTCTGTGCCCCCTCCTGCCCATCCTGTTGCCCCAGGAGGGTTATGGAGTCTTTCTCCACTCCACACCCCCATGGGGACATCTTGGTCACCTTGTCCGAGCTACGTGACTCAAACCCTAGAGCTGAGGTGGCAGCCCTAGAAGGAGGTGTAGGTAGGTGAGATGGGTCTGGTGGCGGGTAGAGACAGCCCCATGCCCAGCTGCTGCTGGATGGGAACCCATTTGTGCTGTGTAACCAGCCAGCAGCTGCCAAGTCACCTGCAGAGAAGAGGGCCCCCAAGCTACAGACAAGCTGATACGGCTGATAGGCATCAGTCCCCCACGTTGCAGTGCCCGTGGCCCCATGACAGTTTTCTTCTCCCTGCTGTCATGCTTGAAAGACACTTGTGGAAAAACACAGCAGAAAGAAGAGGGTTTGAGTGGCAGCTCGAAGCAGGGGGGGGAAGAAAACAACTTGGCAAGAAGGGTAGGACTGAAGGACACAGGCGTTTCCATTTCGGTGCAAAACTCCCAAGGGTGCCACTTAGAGCGTTTATTGACCAACTCGCCCGCTCTGGACAGGCTGGCCTTGCAAACCAGGCAGGGACACTATTTCTGGTCAAGGCGTGTACACAGCAATGCTTTATTAACTCTATAATCAACCAGTGACATGCACGGGACTCAAAACACACGGTCAATGACCCTTCTGGAGAGGGCTCTTGCTCTACAGGCATTGCACCTGTGTTGTCACCCCCTTATCACCACAAAAAAGCCACCGAGGGGTCTCATGCAATGCTTCAGGGGACTGAAAATAAAAGGGGGAATGAAGAAAAAGGCAAAGTCCAGCCAAGCAGGTACAATCTGCTTAAAAGAAATCAAGAGGGTGCACCCTTGAGCTGAGCAATGCAGCAGGTAGAGAGGATGGAGTTGCCTCTCTCAGTATCAGAAAGAAAAATATTCATTGCCATCATAAAATAAAATTAAAAAAATCAGATAGAGTCAGGTCAGGTTCATGAAGGGTGAAAGGCAACGGTTTGACTCCAACCCCAGCTGTTCTCCCCAGCATTGATACCATCTTCCCCAGCACGAGTCTGTGTGGGAACTCGTCACCCCCCCACTCCTCACCACACGATAACGCGCCACATCACCCTCAGCTCACACGTTAAACATCTTATTAACTGCAGTGACGTAAAAGAGGAAATCTCTGAGAACTATCACAGAGATGAACCATCGATCAGCTCCCAGACTGCTGCAGAGATCTGCATGGAGAAAAGCACCCAGCCCCTCCTTCCCCTCCCTCCTCTAATCGCTCGGTGTCATGGGAAACTAAACCTGACATCCAAACAGCTCAGATGCAAGAGATGTGCAGTAAAAATATTTTTAAGATTAAAAAAAAAAACCACCCCCAAAACTTGCCTTCCAGGAAACCATTTGGATACAGACCCTGCGCAGCTGCAGCCACCCTCCGTGTCGTGCTCATCCCTCCTGCTCCGGCTTGGAAAGGAGGCAGGGTGAGGGAAGAAAAGGGGAAAATGAAGAAAAAAAAAAAAAGGGAAAAAAAGAAGCGATATTGCAGCCGATGAGCCGCGAGAGGCTGTTGGCAAAGTGGTCCAGCAATCATCTGAAATTCAGACGGTCACGTGGGAGCCTGTCTGCAGCCCGGGCTCAGCACTTCGCCGAACTGCACACGCAGCAATTCGCCGCCTCCACATCTCCCGCCCCGCGCTCGCCCCTTTCCCAGCCTCTGCCCCATCCCCAAACCCCACAGCTTTGTGCACCCCAAGGTGGCTGAGAGCTTCGTGCTGAGGCTGTCCAGACGTGGAGGTGGATTCCTGCACCATGCAAGAATCATAGAATCGATCACAGAATCAGTTAGGTTGGAAAAGACTTTTAGGATCAAGTCCAACCTTCATCCAACATCTCCCTGACCCCTAGACCATGTCTCGAAGCACCACATCTACTTGTTTTTTGAACACCACCGTTTTGAAGCCATCATTAAGCTGCAAAACCACCCCTCCTTTTAGGTTTTCCAGCTAAATTCCAGCCCTGCAGGCAGTGGAGTCTTCTCCACTGGGATGTGCATGGTGGCCACCACCCCACTGCATCACATAGGGCTGGTGAGGGGTCCCACCAGCGTGGAGGAGTACCCAGGAGAACATGCTGTACCTGCTCCTGGGGCCAACCTGTCCCTGGGCAACCCTGGGCATGCCCAAAACCAGCCCCTGAGCTCCCGGGACAGCCGCGGTTGCATCAGAGAGCAGCCGGGTTGAGCCCAGACACCTCCAGGGTGAGGTGGCAGCTGGCTTTTTTTTTTCTTTATTTAATTATTTTTCACTTTCTTTTTTTTTTTCCTTTAATTTTCACCTCAGACATTGCTTCACACCCAAGGGATGCTTCAGGCTCCTTCCTCCCTTGACCTACATCTCCTCATGGTGTGGCAGCTCCCAGGGATCCACTTGGGACCAAGTGATGAGCAAAGATTCTTCTGCAAAAGCCACAGTGCCAGCCTCACTGTCTCACCCCCTAAAATCCTCGGGACAACAAAATGACCTTTTTTCCTCTCTCCTTGCACCCACTCTTCATATAAATCAGCAAGAGGCACCAAGAGACTTCATGCCTCATCTTCCTGCCCAGAGACACATCACATTGCACTAAAGTCAGGCAGATACAGTGAGACTAAAAAAAGAGCATGTTTTCCTTCTTTCTTTTTTTTTTTTTTTAAAGGCAGATTGCCTTTCACGGCGACTATATTTATAGGTAGAGCTGTTGAAATTTTAAGGGCTCCTTGCCACAGGAATCTGCTGGTGTCTTGTGCTCACCAAGTGGTGTAACTTGGCAAAAAACCGAGCACTGAACAGACTGATGGGTGCTGCTTCCCACATGGAATTTTTGATAAGGAAAGGGGAATTTTTGATAGGGAAAAAGGAAATGATGGATATTTCTGGGGGAGCCGTGCACGCCACGTGTCACAATACAGATTTTCCAGGTTTGGAGTATGACAAACACAGGACTTCACACCCATCCCTGGACCACCACTTTCATTTTCTGTCAATGACCAGAAAAAGAAGCTTTTGTGGGTCTTTATTTTTGCTTTTGGTTTGGCTATCAGTGGCACACGCAAAACCTTCTCTGCTCTTCGTTTTAGGGTTGAAAAACCCCAGTGGGGTTCAGCTGTGGATCAGTAAAACTCACTCTCCCCATCAAGCTGCCCGGGAATACCATCCATCAACACGCAGTGCCCAGAAACCACATGGTCTTACCCCAGAAGTTTGCCATTTTCTTACACAACAGCATGCCATGCTGCTAAAACCCTATTTTATTTTAATTTATGCTATAAAAGCACATTACGCCATGTCCAAAGACGCTACCACCCCGCTGAGCACGTCTGGATGCTCAACTTTTCTTTTTTTCCCCCCCCTTATGGTAACGTGCGTCTATTTAAGACAAAACCCAAACCATAATTAAAGTTATTGATAGGAGCCAATGTTTACTGTTTTCTATTTTAATATCAAGTGCTGCTGGATTTCAAGCCACTGATTTCCATCGCTTGCAGGGGATGATTAAGCTGGAAACATGCCTAAATGCCAGGGGTTTCTGACGTTTCTATGGGCACTTCTGCCATCAAATCAGAGAAATGCACTTAAGGGGCCAATCCCAGCGGATGCTTCTCATCGGGGATCGTCTTGACTGGAAGCAGGCAAAGTGATTTCTGAGCTATCAAGACACACATAAAAATAAAACTAAAATAGCCGTAACGAAAGCTTTTTGCTCCTGCAAAGCCAACATGGCAACAGCTCGTGGGGCTCCAGTGACACAACTATTTTCAGCCTGCTGGAAGTTAACAGAAGTATCGCTTTTCCCCAAGGAATGGATTTCAGGTTGCAGCACTTACCAAAGGTTAAAAGTCTCTTCCTTCACCTGCCCATGTGCCAAATTTGGCAACCACCACTAGCATCTGACACCCCCAAAATGTGGCTGTGTCGGGGAGTGTGCTGTGACAGCCCCCACCTCGATGGTTAACTCTGAAGCCTAGTGACAACAGACTATGAAGTTCCTGGATATATATAAATATCAGTGGATTTACAAAGCCCCAAGCTTTAAATCCACCTGCAGCACTTTTAACATACGCTATTAGCAATGACATGACCAAAAAATTAGCAATCATTGTAACAAAAAATCAGCAACCATCGTAACAGTGGAATTTAAATCCAGCTCACAACAGGGTAGGGAAATTCATGATATTTAGTATACAAGCACTCACCAGCCCCATTTATCCACACCACTCTTTTCCCTGCTATCAATATATGACTTTATTGAGGCTCAGTTTTCTTGCTGAGCCTCCCTTAGCAAGAAGGATGCCCATAAAACCAACCCAGCAGCTCCAGACGCTCAGTCACCCCGTTTACATTCCAGCTCCTCTGAGCAGAAAGGTGAAGCCATAACCAAATTAACCAGCAGCAGCACAAACTTTGCCAGATTCCAGCTAATTGCTTGGATTAGGAATTCCAGTGGCATGCAAAATCCACCTCACCTACGGCAGAGAAAGGCAACGCACGGGGTGTCCTCCTGCTACGCAACCTGCCTGCTCCTGCTGTGGGACCCATCAGTCTCCTCAAGCCCCCAAGCCAACGAAAGGTTTGTCACCCTAATGGAAACATGCCCAGATATGGACCAAGAGAACCCATCACTGCTGCGACTCATGCAGTGAATATGGTCTCATACATTTGATGGGGTTTTCTTGCAAAGAGGTGGGAAACAATCCATTGAGATGGCAAGACCGGACAGCATGGAGTGGGTGCTTCCCCCCTGGACCCCTCGGAGACCAAGCCCTGCGTCCATGAGGCCCCCTCGGAGCCTCAAAGTGTTCGTGTCCCTGATCTGTGCTCTGCATCCCACCCAGAAGGGATGTGCAGGGGCTGCATCCCCACCAGGGTGCTCTGCACAGCCCTGTGATGGGGTGGGTGACTAGGGGGTGCCCGGCCACCCCACCGGGGCTGCTGCACGGTGCAGCGTCGTGCCAGACCCCCTCTTACTGCTACCGGGGTTATTGCACCGGGTACCCCACGCTCGGGTTGCAGTTACCGGGGTTATCGTACCGGGTAGTCCATATACGGGTTCTCTCCCCGCACCTACCGGGGTTATTATATCGGGTATCCCATGTACGGGTTCCCCCCCGCATCCAATGGGGTTATTGCACCGGGTACTCCATGCGTGGGTTGCAGCTACCGGGGTTATTGTACCGGGTACCCCACGCACGGGTTCCTCCCCTTATCCACCGGGGTTATTATACCGGATACGCCACGCACGGATTGCAGCTACCGGGGATATCGTACCGGGTAGTCCATGTACGGGTTCTCCCCCGCAGCTACCGGGGTTACTGCACCGGGAACCCCGTGCCCGCCCCCCCAGCTACCGACATTATAACCCCACACACGAGTCGTCCCCCTCCCCGCATCTACCGGGGTTATTACCCCACGCATGGGTCCTCCTCCCGCTGCATCCACCAGGGTTCCCGCACCGGGCAGCCCCGTGCGCGGCCCCCCCCGCCGCTTCCGGGGTCATCGCATCGCTCGGCGCCCACCCCCGCCGGGCCCGCAGCGTGCGGCTCCGTGCGCGGCCTCCCCCGCACGCCGCCATCGCACCCCA